>OZ023263.1:225088551-225268367 GCA_964006375.1 Tillus elongatus
CTACTATTACTAGTAAATTTCTGCTAGTCGGTTAACAGTTTATTTTTATTTTTTAGGTTTCAACATACAATGCATATTGTATACATATAACATATTTTTAATTTTTTTTCTAAATAAAATTTGACAAAAAGGGCAATGCTCTTGGCACAAAAATCTCATTTCCGCAATAAATTTTGTTTTAATTTTCGGAAACTTTCGGGAATTTTCGATGGAAAGTTTCCAGGAATTTTCGTCAATTGGGAATTTTCCCATGCGTGAATTCAGATCCACATCAGCCACAGTATACATATTACCAAGCAGCCAATCAGAAACCAGATTAGGAATTCAGTGCCAGTAATTGTCAGCAATTGTCGCCAGTAAACGTCAAAATTGGCAATGTTTAGGCAAATAACGTAAAACAAATACGGATTTTGAAAAGAAAATGTTGCAAGAAGAGTACTCTGCAAACCCTTATGTTTCAGATTCAACCGCCATTGCCCTTCATTTAACTAAAATATTTACAGAAAATTCATTTGAAATAGACCCTTTCTCTGATGCTTTGGCTGTCGGTTTAGTTAAGTTGATGCTTTCGCTGTAAGTTTAGTGAAGTTTATGGTTTAACGGTCTATAATTCTTTTTTAGCTAATTTTCGTAGAACAAATTCGTAATACATTTTTATCGAAATATAATGTAATTAATTGTAAGAAAAAAGTCTGGATGCAGTAGGTTAGGTTAGGTTTGATTGTGAGTGGGCCATACCGGTCCCTCCACTGCGACCATAAGGTCTATTGTGGCTCAGGCCTAATAGTCTATATTTCGCCCAACAAAGCCAGTCTCCTGCAGAGCTCGATAATCTTTGTGGGCGAAAGTTGATCCAGATCCTCCAGAGCAAGCTTTATCTTGCCAAAGAGCAGGTATCTAGTCCTGTCCGCTGCCGGACAGGAACACAGTACGTGCTCTGCTGTCTCGTCACTCTCCATACACAGCCGGCACTAGGTCTCCTGACCGACTCCAATACGGTGCATGTGGTGACGCAAGCGGCAGTGTCCTGTATACAGGCCGACTAGAGTACTCAGTTGTTGTCTCTTTAACTCTAGAAGTTTTTTAGCCATTGACTCAGATAGGCCATTTATGAAGGCCTGTAAGTGCGTTTTGGTTGCGAATTTTCGGTAAATTTGCAGTTTAGCTCCCGAACGCTTTTCAAAAAACTGTTTTCAGAAACCTGCCTAGGGCCCCCCTGGATCAACAAACCCCAAGAAAAATTTCTTGCTCACACCCCCCAAGGAAGTTACCGGACCAGGAGTGAGTAGGGGTGTATATTTTTTTTTTAGCTAATTTTCGCAGAACAAATTCGTTAATGCCTTTTTGCATTTTTTATCCAAATATGATGCATTTGTAAGAAAATAATCTGGACGCAGTAAGTGTGTTTTGGTAGCGAATTTTCGGTAAATTTGTAGTTTAGTTACCGAAAGCTTTTCAAAAAACTGTTTTCAGAAACCTGCATAGGGCCCCCCTGGATCCACAAACCCCAAGAAAAATTTATTGTTCACACCCCCCAAGGAAGTTACGGGACCAGGAGTGAGTAGTGGTGCTGCGCGGGGTAAGTAGTAAAAAGGAAATATGAGCAGAAAATTCGAATAAAACCCCTTAAACCCTGCCTACCCCGCACAGCACCCCTATCCCCCCAGGTGCCGTAACTTCCTTGACGGGTAGGAACAAGACATTTTTCTTGTGGTTTATGCAGCGAGGGTGGTTGTATGCACGCGAGTGGGAAGGAAAATCCCCACGACGAAGCAGCCACCCCCCAACCCTGCCACAATTCGAACCGGGGGGTCTGCTTCGTCGTAGGCATTTTCCTTCCCCCTCTCGTGTGCATAAACCACAAGACAAACTTCTTGTTCATACCCCCCAGGGAATTACATCACCTGGGGCAAATAGGGGTGCTGTGCGGGGTAGGCAGGGTTTAATGGGGATATCGCTTCAAATTGACAGCTTTCAAGCAGTTTTCTTCGTATTTTCTGCTCATATTTCCTTTTTACTACCTACCCCGCCCAGCACCCCTATTAACTCCCAGTCCCGTAACTTCCTTGGGGGCTGTGAACAATAAATTTTTTTTTGTGGTTTGTGCATCCAGGTGGGGTCCTAGTAATGTTTCTGAAAACAATTTTTTGAAAAGCGTTCGGGAGCTAATCTGCAAATTTACCGAATCTTCATTAAACCCTTCAAATTTCAATAACTCAATTTGCTATTAACGTAAGCTTTGTTGGTTAGAAAACCAACATTTAAGTTTACTTTCGGAAAATTTTTGTATATTTTCAAACCATAAGTAATTTTGATAAAATATAGTACATTGTTTCTACTACATAGTCTATTCTGGTAATCAGATTGATGCCTGCTCGCATTTGCTATTAAAAACATTTTAATGGAAATTCACTTCCATAACACACTTGCTGCATCCAGACTTTTGAAAAATGTTTATATATTTTCAAATAATAAAGTTATTTCTACGAAATATGGTACATTGTTTCTACTATATAGGCAACCAAGTTTGATGCCTGCTTTCATCAAAGAAAGACATTTGCTATTAAAAATATTAAAAAAAAATTCGCTACCATAACGCACTTGTTGCGTCCAGACTTTTGATTTTATATAATATACTGTTAGCAAAAATGTCTACACATTCTCTAATCACATTTCTGAACATCAAAAAGAAACTTCACAAATTGTTTGATGATGTTTGAAGTCAAATCAATAAATTTACTAAAAAAGTTTGCTTTCAAAATATAGGCCTACTCCAAAACATTTAACAACTTGGCAACGTTGCTTCCTTCACGACATCATTCCACCTTTATCGTAAATATATTATACTTACATTCTCTGTTTCATTTTCTGCTTCTTCATTTGGTGCAGATAACCAAAAGTTTGTGGTTAACCTTTCATCACAGGCATCTGTCGAACTGAAAACTGTCCTGCCAGAGAATTGCATTAACAAGGTTTCTGCAGGTGGAAGCAGAGGTTCTGTGTATGTTTCCTGTTTGACAATTGTATCTTCACCATTAAGAAGTTTCAATAAATTCGTCAGCCCCTCCAACAAACCTTCAAAGTTGTTATCCTCTTCCACAGCTTTCTGTAAAGAAGACTTCATAATGGGTTTAGAGCATTTAATTCACAAACTTAAAATATCAATTTAGGACAGTAAGGTGGATGGGAGAAACTCAAATATTTGAGAAGCGAGAGAAATTCAAAGATAATTGATTCAATTAAAATATCGTCTATTATTTTAGAAGCTATCTAAGAGATTTTACTGCTTACAATTATTATAAAAACAAAAAATGCAAAGCACTGTACTGAACTGAAGCAATATGGATATTTAATACAAAATGTAAATATTGCTTAAAAATAATACAGGCTGGCCCACCACATACATCACAAGCTCTCCCGTCTATATTTTTCGTTATTTCGAATTTTTTTTTAAGCGGAGACGACTACAACCTAAAATTATTTTCAAATATACAGGTGATCCAACAAAGAGTGACACCTAAAAGTTATGTTTTTTCTTATGGAACACCTGGTATGTGATAACGTTTTTGAATTCTATGAGAAAAATAAGGTAAACTTACTCCAAGGATCCCTATACCTAGTTGTTACGGTTTCCCAGATATCTTGATTTTTGACGAATGTGGGGTTTTTGAAAAAAAAAATCTTTTCTCCATTGTCAGATGATATCGTAAAAAACTCACCAAATTTTGATGGTGGATTTGGTACTTCATCAACTATGTAAGGCTAGATGCATTTTCGCAGCAATTATAACCGTAGACCGGTTTCGCTCTCATTAGAGCTCTTCAGTACGGCATACTAATTGCAGCAAAAATGCACCAACAGTAATACGGCTATAGTATAGCCAGCCTTAAATCACTAAGTGAGTGGTGGACGTGCCGCCACCTAGTTGCAGAAGTTGGGGTAGAAATCGGCCAGGGCTAACAATTTTCTAAATTGTGAGTTAATTGTATACAACAATTTTCTAAATTGTTAGTTAGTTGGATACAGTCTTTATTTTTTAACACTGTGTTATTTGAGCTGGCGTGACAACATACTACTTGGTTCCACAACTAGGTGGCTGCACGTCCACCACTCACTTAGTGATTTAAGGCTGGCTATACTATAGCCGTATTACTTTTGGTGCATTTTTGCTGCAATTAGTGTGCCCTACTGAAGAGCTATAATGAGAGCGAAACCGGTCTACGGTTCTAATTGTTGCGAAAATGCATCTAGCCTTACATACTTTGTCCCTATAATGGGGTAGAAATGGGCCAGGGCTGACAATTTTCTAAATTATTAGTTAGTTGTATACAGTCTCTATTTTTTTAACACTTTGTGTTATTTGAGCTGGCGTGACAACATACTACTTGGTTCCGCAACTAGGTGGGCGGCACGTCCACCACTCACTTAGTGACTTCATCAACTACTGTAGTCAATATTTACCAATATACTACAGGGGGTCAAAAATTCAATTATTATCGGCACATCCAAAGCAGATTATTTCATTTATTTCAGACGGAACAGCCTATATTTTTTTGTTGCATTTCATAGAGAAAATAATTCTCTGTCATATGACACTAGGGTTCCCAATACCCAACTGCAGCAGTTCTGGCGCTATTCACATGGTTATTTGATTGTACATATGCCTGTGACATTTGTCAATTCTGGTCAACTCTTGTTTGTGGTTACCTACCTCACAACATCTAATTCTTCAATTATATCGCTACTCTCTTTTGTAATTTTATCAATTCTAAAATTATTAGGCGTTTACGAAAAGTAACCGGGTAGATATCGGTTACACCGCAAGCGTTCAAAAATGTAATTGGTTACTCTGTCCATCGTTCGAATATTATACGGTATCTACCCGGTGCATCAACCTGGTGCAGGATTTGTGTACCGAACCAAAAAGTCGGTAAATCAAGTTATATAGAGAACAAACTTAATCCTCTATACAAATTGTCTAAAGTCTAACCTATAAACTGGATGTAAATAAATAATAATACCAATAGCAATACCCTAAAGGCCTTAAGGTTTTTGATTTTCATTCGTTCATTTGTCAATCATAACTTGAAGGAAGGTGAAGGTGTTGTATTGGCATTTAGTGGATGTTAATAATAGTTAGTGTAAAAGTGCAAAGTGTCTAGTATTGCTAAGTGTTAAAGAGAAGCCCCTATATATTTATTTTCATATTATTAATAATTTTTTTAATGTATAATAAGTCGTAACTCCTGTTAATAACTCTTCGTCGCTATCGCTGTCTAATATTTCAGATACAACATTAACTAAAGCAATTTTGGGGACGGCCGACTTAACCGCAACTGGAATCTAGCAAAACGGCACACACTACAAGAAAGAGTACGTAAGGTAGATTTATAATCCGGAAAAAAAATTACGGGAAAACCAGAAATAACAGAATAATTGAGAAATGAAATTCCAAAAAAATGCACCAATTTCACTTTTCGAACTGTCAATTTTCAGCAGCATTGCCACATTGAATGAATGCACTGCCGGACTGTGCTTACTGCTCTATCGGCCTGCCTGATCTGACCTTGACCTGGCCTGACATCCCCCCAGTATCAAGTAAATATCTTCGAAACTGACAACAACGCCTATCATGTCAACGAAACAACAGTCATAACCTCATCTACAAAAATATAAGTTTTTGTTGCAAATCAAAACGTTTTAATTGCGTTTATCATTGAAAGGTTATTAAAAACAAAATATACCACAATGTTTTACTTTATTAAGGTATGTACAACTGTTTTAAGACCATATTCTATTACAATCACGTTAATATGTAGTTGCGGTAAAGCCGACCGTTCCCGCAATTTTTTCAATATCCATACTGATATATTAATATTACTACTTCAAAGTTCAAAGCCAAATTATCATCAAACAACAAAGACAAACTTTTGACACATTTTTGCGGCAGTATTACCCGTCAGAATCGTTGGTCTATTAATGTGTGGGGTGGAATATTAGGGTCAAGAGTATTAGGTCCTTACTTTTTCAATGGACACCTAAATGGAGATATGTTTCATAAGTTTCTTCACCAAAGTTTGCCTGAACATTTGGAAGACGTCTCACTATATATTATAAGGCGGATATGGCTATAACTGGATGGTGCTCCAGCACATTTTCAAATCAGAGTGCGTAGTACTTAGTAGACATTTTCCCAATAAATGGTTGGGACGAGGTGGTCCACAAAACTGACCAGCCAGATCATTAGACCTAACATTATTATCTTTTAGGGATCACATGGAGTGCATAGTATCTAAGGCATATAAAATGTTAGGATTTATTCATAGATCAACTCTGGATTTTTCATGCAATAGCTTTAGAAGGCTGTATTGTGCTCTGGTTCGCTCTTTGTTGGAGTGTTCTTCTGTAGTCTGGAGCCCGAATTACAATATTTATATCAATCAGATTGAGGCCGTACAAAATAGATTCTTAAGAATTTGTGCTTACAGAATGGGCTTGCAGAGAAATGATCTTAACCTTTCTTATTTGCGGAATCGGCTGCACTTGCAGTCACTGAGAGGTAGAAGGATTGTCAGTGATGTTTGTTTTTTGCACAAATTATTAGTGAATAAAATTGATAGTCCTTCTTTGCTTGAGTTAGTCTCTCTAAGGATTCCGAACTGCACGAGAGCGAGGGAGGTTTTTGTGGTTCCCTTCCATCGAACCAATTATGGCTTTTTCAGTCCGATGTCGAGAATGGCGAGAACTGCAAATGAGTATTCGGTGCTCTTGGACATGTTTAATGATTCTGACCGTGTAATTAGAGGAATTTTGAGAGGTGTTATTGATTGAATTGTCATACATATGGTATACAGGTTATGTTTTGCTTTTTTTTTTTATGTTCTCATATTGTGATTATTTAAGACTAATGTAGTTTTAGATGTTCTTATTATTATTGTAAATGGTTAATCCGTTGAATAAATAAATAAAAAATAAATAAATAAAAAACATGTCTTGATTTTTTCTTGTGGGGTCATGTTAAGAATATCGTATATGAAATGCCTCCGACCACACAAGATGACATGAAACAACGCATACGGAATGCTTTCAATACAATATTGCGGCAAATGTTTCAATCGAATATCGCTTTAGATTAGCCTATAAAATACATGCTGTTCCATTTGAAATAAACACAGTAATAAATTTGGCATGTGTAAACAATAATAAAAGTGTGAATAGCGCCAGAACCGCTGCATTTGGGTATAGGGAACCCTGGTATCATATCAAAGGGAATTATTTTCTCTATGAAATGCAACAAAAAAATAGAGGGTGTTGCATTTGAAATAAATGAAATAATCTGCTTTGAATGTGCCAATAATAAAACTTGAATTTTTGAATGCCCTGTAAAGTATTGCTAAATATTGACTACAATAGTTGATGAAGTACCAAATCCACCATCAAAAGCTAGTGAGTTTTTTTTACGATATCATCTGACAATGAAGATGGGATTTTTTTTTTCAAAAACCTCATATTCGTCGAAAAAGAAACCGTAATAGCTAGGTATAGGGATCCTTGGAGTAAGTTTACCTTATTTTTCCCATAGAATTCAAAAACGTCAAATACCGGGTGTTCCATAAGAAAAAACATAACTTTGAAGTGTCACACTTTTTTGGATCACCTGTATATTTAAAAATAATTTTAGGTTGGAGTCTTTTTCAACCTACATAATCTCCGTTTGAAATAAATTCGAAATAACGAAAAATATAGATGTGAGAGCCTGTGGCGTATGTGGTGGGCCAGCCTGTATATTAACAACAAACTCATTAAAAGTAAAGTCTATCGCACTGAAACATTGTAAGTTAACAAGCAATAAGTTCATGTTCACACGGGCGCTTTTTGCATGGTCTATGGCTGACTTCAAATAATGTTGAAAATATAATTTACCACTTATCATATTTAGGTTATACATGGATAGATATATATTTATTTGTTCTTAAGTACCCTGTCAGGCGTTGAACATGTCACTGTTGTTGACCAATACCAATTACAAACTAATGAGTCATTCCCACTATAAATAATTAAAAAATATCACTGTTACAAAATAAAAACGTGATGGGTTGTTATTTAACCACCTGTTATTTTTTAACGGTTGCCGAGCCGCTATGGTAACCACCTGTTATAGATACATCAAAATAACAGGTACAAAATAACGCTTTACACTACACTAGTTAGCTATTCGGACTCGTATCTGTTTCTGTTCAACTGCAACTAGCTTTGAGATTCGATGAATAAACATCGGTTTTCATTGGCAACTGTTAAATTTAATGGGATAAATGGACATGAGACTGGGAATGCTAAATATGTATGGGTATATAGTATAGAGCGGACTTTATTTCATAACATAATACTTAACACTTTATAATAGTGTGCTCGCTCTCGCTCACATCTTTGGAAACGTAGATTGTCGGTAAGCGTACTGATAAAGATGACCAGTGAACCGAAAATTTAACTAGAGATCCTTCTAAGAAAGAATAAAAGCATAATGTAATAACAAACCATATGTACAGAATAAAGGCAAATTGCTTTACTGAAATTTTATGAGAGCTGCAGTATGTTGCAGTTCTTAAAATCACTCCCTTTGTAGTGTAGTAGTGTATAAAGCATTTATTTGTTGAAGATAGTGCTGCCTTGCAATAACAGTTCTAACATCCCAAGACGTGATAATTCTTGCCGTGGCATTGAAATTTATGTAAAGACCCCTAATAAAACAAATTTGTGAGAAATGACTAGTTCATAATTCCTAAAACATCTAAGTAAGTAAATACTTATAAAAGACTCCTTTCTAATTTCTAAAAGTTTCACTTCAGAGTGGCAACAGATTTACGACACGCTTATAATTTCTTAGCCCTTTGTTTGATATTGACAAAATTTGAGATTTATACACTACGTGAAATAACGGGGTAAAAATACAATGCAGCCAGCTTCCGGTTTTGCGGAAACTCCATAATCAACTTTTATTAATTTTTTACCAAATTATTATTAGTGATGAATACCCAAAAAGCCCCTTCATCATTTTTTTTATAAAAATTTATTAATCGTTTTAAACATAAAACAAAAATATTTTTTATTTTAAACATTATAGCTGCATAGTATAGTAAACAATATAATTATGTTTCAGAGAATTAGAGATATCTAAAGTTTTTGCTCTATCCACATCGTTTCATAATTATTTTTGTCTTTTTATTCAAATTAATCACCTTCACACCTCAGGCCAGATCAACTGATAGTTACATCGCCCCGGGATTGAACCCGTGTAGCAGCGAATCTCCTTTACCCAACTACACTACCAGACGGGTTCAGCTACTGTTACTACGTCTACGTGGAATTCTTAATAACTCATAGTTCATACATATAACAGTAAAATATGCTATCGATCGACTATCCAGTTTAAAATAGGTAACAGATAAATAACGGAACCTGTTATTTTCAACTGTTTGTATTAAATAACGTTAACAGGTTCAACTGTTAATAGAAAATAACCGTTTTGCCCATCACTAATTAAAACCCAAAACAAACACAAAATGTCCAAGTGCAAAAGCACCACATAACTGACAACATACAAATCTTCACAATATCTGCCGTGTCAGGATGTCAACTCAAAATATTACAAGACACCAAAATACAGTCAACACAAAACCTCGAAACACAACTAGGCAAAGTCTGAAGCATCAAAACTACCATCCAACAAATGCTCCAGTTGATAGTAGGCCTTTTCAATGAGGAAACCTTTTATTTTCTTCTTTATTAGTATCACAGGTTATGTTCTTATTTGATGTGTGATTTTATTAAGTATCCTCATTACTCTATACTGCACATTCTTCTTGACTCTGGTCAGCTTGGGTATTGACAGCACTAAATCCTGCCTGCCACACGTATCATATGCATGCAGGGATTCTCTTACTCTCCCACTGACACATCTCTTTAATCTCTGCATCACGCAGGGTTGTTTCCCTGCGCTGATGAAGTGTGCGAAGGTACTTGCATTTTTCAAGAAGGAGGACTGCAGTGATCCTGCCAATTTTAGGCAGGTTCCAGTTTTGCCGATACTCTCAAAAGTCTTTGAAGGCCTTATTTTCCAACAACTTTATAGTTACTTTGAGGATAACCATCTATTCTATGAACATCAGTATGGTGTTCGCAAGAGATGCAGCACCATGAATGTGTGTGTGTTTTCTTTGTTTCTTTAACACCAGCCTATTACCGCGACTATGGTCAATCATCGACGCCAGGGAGCAGTTTCACCTCACTATGCTGGAAATTTTGCTGAAGCCCTGCCTTTCTGTAAGGAGGGTAGAGATATTTAACGTGCCCAACATCGCATGGACATGGGACCGACGGCTTTACGCCCCCTCCGAATGGCGGAACGGGCAGACATTCAACTTACTCAAATACAATGCTAGAACCTCGGTTTATGTTAATGTTACAGTTTGTAACATGTCGCATGTATTTAACATAAACGTGACACCTTTAGTGACGTCAAAGTCTGAGTCCCTCTAGTGACGTCAAACTCGGCGGTCTGTTACTCTACTGTATCACAATTCAATGGAATATGCCTGCAGATGCGACAGTTCCATGACATGTCGAGATAAGAACATCTTTATAAACGCTTGCAATGCGTGCCACGCTCTCTTCTGTTTCAAGTTAACCAGAAATGTTGTCATACAGCTAAATTTTCAGTTGGAAAAACAGCATGCCTAAATGGGTAAGTTTTATTTTTAGATACCGGCTTATTTCCATTTGCTCGTACATTTCTTTGGTTGATAATATGAGATTGCTTGTTAGTGTATGCGTACTAAATCCACTTTCGATAACTGCTTTCTTTGTTATAAACTATATACTGTTAAATAGTGGCTTGTGGTAGCGTTAGTTCAGTAATTAATTGCTATTGTGCTGTCTTAATTGCATTTTAAAAGAGATCATTTAAGATTTTGTTTCATTCACGTTAGTTTATTTCTAATTATTAACACAGATAAATTTTGTATGTAAACGCAACCTGCTACCAGCCGCCTCATGTAAACCATTAAGCCCTGAAACACTATTAATACACATGGAATTTTATAGCACCCCGTTAGGGAGCAGCCCTCAATAACACCTTCCTAACTGGCACACCGCTAGGGTGAAGCCCTCAACAGAACGTTAGGAAGCAGCCCTCAACACCTTCCTAAATGACACACCGCTAGGGTGAAGCCCTCAACAGAACGTTAGGAAGCAGCTCTCAACAACACCTTCCTAAATGGCACACCGCTAGGGTGAAGCCGTCAACAGAACGTTAGGGAGCAGTCCTCAAGCAGCCCTCAACAACACCTTCCTAACTGGCACACCACTGGGGAGAAGCCCTAAATGGAACCGTCAGGGAGCAACTCCTATGAGTAACAGCCCTATGAGTAACAGCCCTATGAATATCATCTTGATAAATGACACCTTGCTGAACGGAGCAGTTTCCCCACGAAGTCTCTGAGGCAACTCCAGCATCCAAGGCTAGACGAATGTGACCACTCTGGAGGCAGCAATCTAAACCTTGAGTTAAGTACATTATTTATCTGTAATTTTCTTTTTAAAGTAGTGTATGCTCCACAACTCATTTTGACAGTGCTATAGGCCAATTTAAAGTAATCAATTTATATTTTTCCTTTAATTAAATTTGCTTAATTAAATCGAGCTGCATCATATAACTTCCATAATCTTTTAATAAACTGATTTTACTTCTAACTCCTGACTTTTATTTGTGCATCTTAAAACCTACTGACTGCAAGTGCTGAAGCCCACGCCCTCCGTTGATTTATGTTATATTTGTGCCCCGACTGAGTAGCCAAACTAATCATTAATTCTTTAACAAATACCTATGGCATAATTTACAGGTATTGTTGAAAGTCTTTTTTGTTATACTGTCTCCACAACGTGGGGTTCAGTATATTTTTCGTTACAAGTTTGTACTGAAAAAGTGAAAGGAGAACCCTGGGATCGAGCCCAGTACCCTTTGGTTCAGAGGCAAACGTTCTTGCCCCTGAACCACAGAGACTCTACCATCAATGTGATATCGTATCTTTTAGAAATGATAAATTATGCTCCTGAACAGAGAAAACAGTTGCTGTGCAATTTTTATCGACTAAAACAAAGTCACTTGATTGTGTCTCTCACGAAATATGTTTAACAAAGTGGAGTCATTATGGTATTAGGGGAGTCTGTCTGGAATTGCTACGGTCATACCTCAATAATAGAACAGAGAGTTTTTCATGGCGAGGAATACATTTGTAGAGGGGTGCCTCAGGGTTCTATACTAGGGCCACTTCTCTTTCTAAGTAAACTCTAAGGCCTCAATTTGCTTACTCCTTAGAGGGGTCGACAAAGGTGGGTTGAGTTGTTGTAGCTCGATGACGGGGCCTCAGTCTGCCTACTCCCCAAATCTCGCGGGAGATCGTCTGTGAGGTCTCAGTGTGTTCAACCCTAGGCCTCAGAGAGATCTGGCAGTTCGTTGCAAGTCTTGTCTTATATATGTCGTTTCATCTACCTGCTTCGTTATTAGTGAAAGTAGTAGGGTCACGGTCGATTAAGTGGGAGGCTTTGGTCACGGTACTTAGAGGATGAGGTGAATTAAGAGGGCCACCGGCATTTGTTGAGATAGATAATGGGGAAATAAAATTGTCTGTGGAATTTGCTTTCTTTTTGTGTGTTTGTAATGAAGATATAATAGGTTTCCAAGTAGTCGGAAGGCAAAGACCATCATCTCTCTTATTTAAACAATCGGGACATTTTTCAATCTCGATTGCTTCGCAGATAATTCTCGTTTTGAAGTTGTAAACTGGTGTTATGGTTTTGGCATTATCGAAGTCTATTTTGTGTCCTGTATGAATATGATGCATGGCCAGCGCTGATGAGGGGTCGGTGTTCATATATTCTATTGTGGATGCGTCTATTTGTTTGTCCTACATAAGTTCAGGAACAGTTGGTACAAGGTATTTCGTAAACTCCGTGGGATTCGTTTGGAATCGTATCCTTGGGAGTTCTTATCAGATTTGACAGTTTTTGCTCTGTTGTGAATACGGTTTTGATATTATGGGTTCTAAAAATTCGGCTGATTTTGCCAAAACAATAGCACCGGTTTACAACTTCAAAACGAGAATTATCCGTGAAGCAATCGAGATTGAAAAACGTCCCGATTATTTAAATAAGAGAGATGATGGTCTTCGCCGTCTGACTACTTGAAAACCTATTATATCTTCATTCGGCCCATCCTTAGTTTGGCTTTGAGCTGTTGGATGGTGTATGAATAAATAAATAAATAAATAAATAAATTACAAACACACAAAAAGAAAACAAATTCCACAGACAATTTAATTTCCCCAATATCTGTCTCAACAAATGCCGGTAACCCTCTTAGTACTGTGACCAAAGCCCCCCACTTAATTGACCGTGACCCTACTACTTTCACTGATAACGAAGCAGGTAGACGGAACGAAATATATAAGACAAGACTTGCAGTGAACTGCCAGATCTCTCTGAGGCCTAGGGTTGAACACACTGAGACCTCGCAGACGAATTCCGGCGAGATTTGGGGAGTATGCAGATTGAGGCCTCGTAATCGAGCCACAACAACCCAACCCATGTTTGTCCACCGCTCTAAGGAGTAGGCAGATTGAGGCCTTAGAGTGCCTTTACATATTTCCTTTACCTCTTGAAAATGGCTCCAAAACAGGAGCCTAAACGTCGAGTATTTATAAATTCTGGACACAGTTGCGATTGTGGTACGAATTTTTCCGGTGCAAACCGAGAGCTAATCAAATATGCTCAGATCGCAACCGAATCGGAAGCCATTACCTGGCATTTAACCCGCCACTCTTCCCCACACTTTGGCGGATTATGGGAAAGCGGTGTTAAATAGGTAAAAACACATATCTTTCGGCTGATAGGTAATCAAACCCTGACGTTTGAGGAACTAAACACTCTCGTTATTCAGATAGAATCATTGTTGAACTCACGGCCGCTTTGTGCGCTGTCCGCAGATCCTAATGATCTAAATGCGCTAACTCCTGGCCACTTTCGAACCTTGGAACCACTAACTGCACCTCCAGATCCGGACCTGTCCCATCTGTCTATGTCACGCTTATCCAGGTGGCAACTAATTCAGCAGATGCAACAGAGTTTTTGGTCGCGTTGGAAAAATGAGTATCTGCATACGCTGGCCCAACGCGAAAAATGGCATTCTTCAAAAGGCGCCTCCGCCATTGTTAATGGGTCGTTAGTATTGGTAAAGGACGACAACGCACCTCCCCTTAGGTGGCGACTTGCTCGTATCGTCACACTTCATCCAGGTCAAGAGAGCTTAAAACTTCATCACCTTTGCATCGGCCGGCGACCAGTCAAGACCGTAACCGGAGCGGTTCCGACTGGGTCCCGGAGATAATTAGTCACCAGTCCAAACAGTTTCCGGGGCATTGTAGCAGTACATAGCCTCATTGTAGGGAGAACCAACCTCCCGATGAGCGACGGACCCGTGGCCTGAAGTCGGTAGTGGCGCCTCACGTGCAGGAACCTCTCGTGCAGCGAGCGAGGAAACCGTGGCCGGAAGAGCACCAGTGCTTGTGAATCCCCATTGTTAACTAGACAAGTGCATCACCGTGGCCACCCCCTGAGGATGACGCCAACAGCTATCAGCCTACCCATCTCAGTCTCCCTTTGTAAGTCACCTTTTGTTGTATTGTCATTGGGTCACAACACCGGCATTTACTTGTATTTAAATTGGTAATATTGTAGAATTAAATTGTTATTGTTTTACCACGCGTAGTTATTACAAATCTGTATACAAAGAACAGTTCCTCTGGTCCTTAATGCTAACCCATCTGAACCGTACATATATATATATATATATATATATATATATATATATATATATATATATATATATATATATATATATATATATATATATATATATATATATATATATATATATATATATATATATATATATATATATATATATATATATATATATATATATATATATATATCTAAGGTGAAGTATTGAAAAAAGTAAACGGCATTAATTCATGAGACAGGTCAATTTTTATTCGGAAATAGCTGAAAAATTTGCAAGAGTATGATCTTAGTTCTGCATATAATATAGAAATATCGCTCTCCCATATATCTCCCATTTTATAAGTGAACGAATCTTTCTCTTTATTTTTGCCCTTTTCCTTCTATTTCATATACAAACAACTATTGCTAATATTTATCTACAATTAATATTACCAGACAGAATTAACTTTAATGAATGATAACAATTAGTGGTTTTTCAACATGACAATATTTTAGCTTTTGTGCAAACAAGTCCCAAAATTAATTTAATATCAGCAAATAATTACATTAAAAAAGAATCAACTATCCATTTCGTTTAAGCCATACAAAAAATATTTTACAATTAATAAAGTTACCTTCAATTGGTCATCAAGTAGACAAAGAGGATGCTTCTCTTCATCTTCCTTTGATTCAGCATTCCAGTTTATTAAAGCCTTCAGTTCTGACAAGCTCAACTTGATAGTTCTTGGAGTATACAACATCTGTTCTTCGACTTCTTCGGGAACAACTGAAGCTCTCAAAAATTCCACCAATGTACTCAATGTCGATAGATATTCAGCACTGTCTTTAGAAAAATTACTGCTTAGTTTACTTAAAATCGGCTTGAACAAGTCATTTCTTTTCAACAGATTATCCCTCAAATGGTAAAACCCGTAATCATGTTCTGTTAACAACAACAACGTCCTCACTATTGGAAGATAAGTCACAAAACTATTTTCAACTGACAAGTGGTCTAACATTATTCCAATTAAATGCACTAAATAATCTTTATGCGGCAAAGCGTTGGCCAAATAAACTTCGGAAGTCAGCACACTACCTTCACTGATGGGATTCTGAAGAACTGTAATCTCTATGTCACAAAAACTTTGAATTATGCTCAAAATACATTCCTGGGCTTGTATGTGAGAGTTGCTAGTGTTAGTTAGTTTTAATACCTGTCCAAAAACTTGCAATAACGTCTGATATTTGTCATCTACTTTTAACGCAGCGTTATTAGCAACGTTCATCAGATAGAGCGTAGCACACTTCAACGTGCCTTGAGTAACAAGACATGCTAAAAAATTCAAAAGCCTTGCCGTGTGACCTGAGCAAGGCTCAATTTTTTCTTCATTACTTGGCACAAGAGCTTCATGGACAGCATCTAATATACCCTTCATGACATTTGTTGCTGAATTCGCCGCAAGATCTGCGAGCTGCACACAAACACGCCTCAACAAATTTAAGAGTTGTTGATGATTCGTTGTGCACAGTTTTGTTATTAGTTCTTGGATACTGCTATTATGCGGATGCAAATGTGCTGACCAGAGCTTTCTCAAATTTATAGCCCAATTAATCTCGTCTTTTGTCAAATCATCTCTGGTTTGTATCGGTAAAGGTAACGGCAACAATTCGGAGAACACTAATAGACCAGATATGAAAACATAGGGTGCAGAGGTGATGTATTTTATGACTTCACCACACATCAGCGACCATAACGTTTTGTTTAATGAATCTTTTTCGTGAACTTCTTCGGAAACCGGTTGCGAATATACTAACAATGTTTCAACTATGTATTTCATCACGTTCTGTGCTGTAAAATATGATGCAGAACTGACAGGGTAAGTATTGAGCAAATTAAAAGTTTGAAGTAGCACAGGTATTGCTGTTAAGTCTTTAAACTTTGTTCCTCTGCAATTAATTACATAAGTTAGCATTTGTTTTAGAAGCTCAATGCATGGTTGTATAATGTGCATGATCAAGTTGCCTTGGTTAGAAACAAATACAGTAGAATGTAAGCTGGGTTGTTCATAGTGTTCACATAGCTTCTGGAGTATCTTCGTGATAACTGATGTGCCTTCGAGTGAGAAAAATTGTAAAATAACATGCTTATACTTCAGTTCGATGTAATTGTTCAGAGGATTCTCGCAAATAATTGGAAATTTATTTGTGTATGGCGATATTCCTAGATAATGTATAATTCTGAGGCAAGTAATGAGTTGTCCAGGACATGAAGTAATGTTTTCAATTTGCTTGCTAATGATCTCAACAAATGGTGATATATTATCATAAGTTAAAGGTAAATTACCATCTAACGGAGACAGATAAGGCTTTATTTCGTTCAGTTTTGTAATGACGGACTCTTCAAATAAATCTTGATAGTGAACAATCTGCATTACATCCTTGAAATAAGCCTCCATCATGCTAATGTTCGGGACATATATGATGGCCATTGCGATAAGATCAACAATGTATCCTACTCCGGGTGATTTTTTAAGTTTTGATAATAGAGAATCTGACTTATCTTTCACATTTAAGTTACCAAGAAATTGCAACAGTGCCTTCAAATTATCCTTTAAACCCAAAACTTCAGCACATGTGATTTTTCCGATGTTGGAAAATGTTAAGCAGAATAGCCCATGCAGTTGTTCATTAATTTCTAACGCATCACAGTCAAAGTTATGGATCCTGCCTATGTTTTTCAAACATTCAACGTGATATAAAGCTTGGAGTTTATGTGCCAGTTTTAAACCTAAATTATGAGATTTTATTCCCAAACTTTCTTGTATGGGATATTGTATTTCTTCATCGACTCTCAGCAAACATTTTAACAGAACATTAACTGATTTACAATTATCCGCTAAATATTCTATACCATCTGGAGTCTGAAGCAATTCGGATACGATTTCGAAAATAGGTGTCTTAATAGCTGGTAGATTTAAAGTACTTGGATAAGTCAACAACAAAATAAAACACTGAAGTAAATCAAACATCCGAAAAAACTCAACCAACACATCTTTGGTTTCTAATCGTAAGATCTCAAATTGCGAGGAAACTGGTAAAAACCTCTTTGGCTGGGATAAAACAAACTGTCCACTTTGACAGACTTGCACGATATGATCGAGCGACTTCGTAATAAGGTTTATTTCTTCAGCTGAGACATCTAATGATGAACAACATAGTTTACTCAAGATTCTATGCATCTTATAAAATACTTCAAACAAATTCAATTTTTTAAGAATCGAGTTTAAAGCAAACTTCACCCTTACCGAAGGATTATCTCGTAAATGCTTTACCAATATTCTATAACCATTATTCTCAGAAGACGGAAGGGCCCCACAAAAACCATTCTCTTTTGGTGTACTCTGATTGCTACCAATCAGTAATTTTTCTATGGCACATTTATGTAATAAATATGTATCCAGCGCTTTAAGAATCATAAGTTTTATTGATAAAGCCATATATTCTTTATCATACAAGCTTAAAAGTATCTTGTGTAAGTTGACGTTTCTCTCCCATAACAAATTTATAAATTCAACGCTGTTACAGACCCAATCAGCAAGTCTCACTCCGCATTTTATATGCCTAATTTTGTAAGCTGGTTTATCTTGTGCATTGGCCATTTCATAATCAAGAGCAATCTTTAACCAGTCAAAAACAGTTTCCACGATAATATCGACCTGTGTCTTTAATTCTTTATCTGCATCAGAGTAACTCGTCTGATCAATACCTTTCAGGCTGGAGTAAACTTTCATTATATCACAGAAATTGTCTATTGTGCCAACGGTACTTATTAATTTCTCAGAGAGATGAATGAATTCTTCTTTAATTTCAGTATTATGCTTACTGAAATCTTCTAGCACATACTTTGTGATGCTAGACTTAAAATAATCATCAGTAATTCCAATAGCTGTCCTCAAGTTCTCATGAATTTCAATCTTATCTTTCAATACTTCGAATACAGGTGGAGTTTTATACTTCTGCAGCTCTGTTACACCTGGAGTAAACAATTTTATTAGATCGTCATTATTTGTGTAGGTGCTATAATCATAATCCATATCTTGATAGTGATCTGTATCATCTAAAATATCCTCATCACTTAAAATAGGCTCAAATTCTTCAACATCCATTGCATTACGTTCTTCGGCGGGTGGAGAATGAGCTTCTTTCACATCTTTAACAGGACTTTTTACTGGTTGCGGTTCTTCTCTCGATTCTTGTTCTCGTCTTTGCCTATCACCACCCACGGTTGCATCTTCTTCTCTGAATCCTTCGATTTCCTCTGCGGAAGGCTCAACAGCATCATCATGAGGTGTGTGAGGTCTTTTTGGCGACTGCATCGGAGGTGTACGTGGTCTCTTCCGTTCTTCCCTCTCTTCACGATTGTACGATCTTCTGTAATTGTCATCGTGCTTGTAGGAACGATCCCTATCCCTGTCGCCTCTATCTCTGTCTCTTTCTCTACACCTGCCATCTCTATCTCTTTCGCGCTCCCAATCCCTATCACGTTCCCTGTAATCTGACCGTTCAAGCTCCCAGTCTCTGTCATTTCTATCATGGTCTCGATCTCTGTTATCCTTGAAGTCTCTGGAGTTTCGTTCACGCTCCCGGTCTCTGCTTTGTGATCTTGTATGCCTTTTTTCTCTTTCTCTGCGATCAGTTTCTAAACGGCTGTGGTCCCTTTCAAGGCTACCAGTTTTCTGTGAATACAAAAAAGATATTGATTTATTTACTTACAAACCCACTATCCGACAGCACAAGGCCAAATTATCGATGGTGGAGAAGAAAACCATGTATAACAATCAGTAATAATAATGATCACAAAATAAATTCAAAATTATTTAAACATATTTTTTTGTCTGACATTGAGCAGTTGTAAATATCAAAAAAAATGCTATAGTTTAAAAATGTATTGCAAAAATTAAGAGTAAAATAAGAGATATTCATCTGATTTTTTTCCTTTAATTTCAACAACACACCACGAGGGCTTACAGCCTAAATACTATCGTACCGTGGGTGTTGACAAGGAGGAAAGAGGCAACTTGTTAATTCTGGACTTGAAGGTTTGGAGGTTCGGAGGAGAAGGAAAAACATGTGCCGGCAAGGAATTCCACAACTTGGAAGTCCTCGGGACAAAACAGCGGGCATAACAAGATGTTCTATGTCTGGTGACCTGGAGTGCATTCGCTCTGTTCCCCTGGTAGATATGTTGGGGGCAGCAGGTGGGGGAACTATGGAGGAAAGCTCCTCTGAGCAGTGCCCGTGCAGATATCTATAACAAAGAGAGAGGTCACCAACGTCAAGGTGGGCAAGGGATGGCAGCCTTTGGGTGAGGGTAGGGTCACCGATAAGACATATAGCTCTCTTTTGAATGGAGTCCAGGATAGCGAGTGTAGAAGCAGCAGCTGCACCCCAGATGTGGGGGCAGTCTTCGAGGTTTGGCCTTATTTGTGAAGTATATAAGGTATAGAGATTAGCTGGTGAAAAGTATTTGCGAGCCCGGAAGAGGAAACCTAATTTCTTAGCAGCCGCTTCTGCAATTGATGTGACATGTTGGTGCCAATTAAGATTTCGATCCACAGAAATTCCAACAAGAGAAAAGGACTCATTACTTTGAATAACTTGGTTATTCATTGTGATGGGTCTAGGGCTGGTGTATCTCTTATGAGAAAGAAAGCAAGACTGAGATTTGGTGGGGTTGAATTGTACAAGATTTCTACTTCCCCAGTCTAATATTTTTTGGAGATCCACGGAGACAGAACCCTCCATGAGTCTGCGATCCTCATCTAATTGGGCTAAAGAGACAGGTTTAGAATATTGTATATTTGAGTGGAGGGTGCTGTCGTCCGCGTAACTGTGAACTGGGTTGGATGTGCTAGAGAGGAGGTCATTGATGTGGAGAAGAAACAAAGTAGAGGCTAAAGCGGAACCTTGAGGAAATCCTGCATTAATTGGATACAGTTTAGAGGAATGGCCATCCACAACAACAGAAATGCTCCTGTTGGAGAGGAAATTTGCTGTCCAGGTACAAAGTTTTGGTGGTAGGCCATAAGCCGGAAGTTTATTAAGCAGCGCTGCGTGTCAGACCAGGTCGAATGCTTTGGATATGTCTAGAGCAACAATCTGGGATTCACAGTCAGCAGTCGATCTGCGCTGACGGAATCCATACTGCCTGTCGTGGATTAGACTGTGTTTTTCAAGAAATTTTAGTAATTCGGTGTTTATATACTTTTCCATCACTTTAGAGACGACTGAAAGCAGAGAAATATGCCTGTAGTTGCTAGGAAGTGCTTTGGATCCTTTCTTGAGGATGGGTTGTACTCAAGCAGTTTTCCAGTTACTAGGGAATATGCCTTTATTGTAAGATATCTGAAACAGACGAGTCAGGACAGGAGCAAGTTCTGGTGCGCATTTTTTGAGAACAATTGCTGGGATCTCGTCAAGGCCAGAGGCTTTCCTGTTATTAAGAGAAGAGAGCATCTTTCGTACCTTTTTAGTTTTGAAAATGATATCCGTCATTTTATGCGCGACATTGGGGACTGTTGGTGGTTGAACATTTGGAGGTGGGTTGAGAGTGGAATTGCCGGCGAACAACGAAGCAAAAAGTTCAGCCTTGCCCAGGGCGGTAAAAACAATTTCGTCCCCTGAGACAAGAGGTGGGAACGTGCTTTTGCAGAAATTATTCCCAATAGATTTAGCAAGAGTCCAGAAGGGTTTGCCGCTGTTGGAGCTTAAGAGGACGTTGTTTTTGATGTGGTTATTAAACGATTTTTATGCCTCAGAAAGAATGCGGACATAGCGGTTTCTTGCGTCGTTAAATGCTTGACGATTTTCTTGACTGGGATTCTGTAGAAGCGTTTTGTGAGCTTTGACCTTTTCAAGTCTGGCCTTGTCACAGGATTTAGAGAACCAGGGCTTGTGAGTGGCTGAAGAGGTTTTCTGTGTATGTGGAATAAATAATTCCATGCCAGCTTGGATAATTTCGGTGACGTTTTGTGAGATATCAGAGGGATCAGGATGAGAGAAGCAGACAGACGCCCATGGAAATGAGGAAAATTAATCCCGCATTTTGTCCCAGTTTGCGGAGTTGTAGTGCCAAACGATATGTGGGTGTGATGACTGTGTGACCTCGGGTTGCATTGCGCAGGAAGCAGTGACCATGCTGTGGTCTGAGCGACCAAGGGGGGGCGGTGACTGATATCTTATAGCATTCAGGTTTTGTAGTAAGAAGATTGACGAACATCACTACAACACAGTAAAAAATTAATAACCAATCACTTTTCATTCTTGATAATGAAAAAGGAAGCCAAAATAATTTCATTGTTCATTCTGGATGGTATCAATTAAAAATACGACATAAAAAGTTATAAACATTCTTCATAGTTGGCGATGTTAGTTTTGTTTAAAAGGCACTAGCAATTTGCTGTGTGCTTGTAAACCTCATGACAATAGTTGTCAGTTGTTAACTGCAAAGAAAAATTGTTTAACAGAAATATGCATAAAAATAACCATTCTCCAGGTGATTGGTTATGGAGGTAAAACACAATCACAGATCGAAGTTGCTCGCCTATTTCAAGAAAAATGTCCTGATTTTTTGCCTATATCCCAAGGGACAATAGTAAAATTGAAAATCAATTTAGCAAGCTTGGATATGTAAGGCAGACAAAAAAATCTTCTAATGCACTGAGTAGTGATACCAAACCCAACTAGCAAGTTTATATTTTATTATAGTTGTGAGAAACTGTTGACAAACAGTTTATAAAATAATTTCACTCCCTGAATTGTTTACACTACGTTTATAAAACAGCTATAAACCCAAAATTGGCACCATTTTATAAAATACTTCAGTCTCCGTAAATATTTATAAACCCTTTTGTAAACATTACAAAACAATTTGATAAACATTACTGCGACTCTAAAAAAATGTCAACACTGTCACTATTAAATAGTTTTATTACAGTTCTCAGATTTTGCTATAAAATATACTTGACTATTTGTTATACTATTTTTATAAATGAACTATACAACAGTTTTGTAAAAGCTTTTTAGTAGTTTCTGGTAAACACCAAAAAGTGAAAATGCAACATGAAATAACAGCAATAAAATTAAAAGGTTTCTTTAAGTCATTCTAAAACTTGCAGGAAGCAATTTTATATATAAAGACAATAACGGACACAGACAGAAAAAAGTTCGGGACGCAGCAAGTGCGTTATAGTAGTGAATTTTCATAAGAATTGTACACTATTAGTAAGATATACTATTAAAACTAATTCTTTAAATTTAAATGGACCTTGTATATCGGTTTTAGAGTCCCTGTTAGTGATTATTTAAAAATATATATCTGGAGCTAAAAAATTAAAAATTGGTCTTAGATATAATATGTAAGTACTGCAAGTGTCTTTAAATAAAAAAATTGTGTTACAATAGTTTTTCAGAAAAAATAATTATTATTTATAAAGGGAATGAATGTGCCTGTCAAATTACAAATATGGCAGGTATTTTTCCTTATTGATTGTTTGGATGGTTTTGTTTTAGTCAACCCATCTAGTTTTTGCAAACAATAAACAACAAAAAAGGTTTTTTAGAACAAATTTGTAGTTATCCGCAAAGTTCATTATGTTATTTTCCTTTAATTTAGTACCCACTTGCGTTTACATAGGTGTTTTTTTCCTCCCTCAGCGAGGCCCTCGTCAGCGGCCTCGCCGCCCCGATAACACTGCATACATAGGTGTTACTATGATTTAAGATTGAATATTCTGGCTTGGGGGAAAATTTATTGAACTATCGGATTTGAAATATTTTTGCGAACATTTGATATATATGTATGTATATATATATATATATATATATATATATATATATATATATATATATATATATATATATATATATATATATATATATATATATATATTGTAATGAAGTCCGATTTATTATGGTTATTTGAATAGCTAATAAGTCCTTTAGGCGGTGTAAATAACGGATATTTGCTAGGTAATAAATCTGACTCATTTTAGATACACTTCAGAGTATGAAAAGTCGCCACAGGCGAAACGCAGATTTTGTAGGATGGAACGCGGCGCGCCGGTCAGACAGGCGCGATGAGATTTATTCTAGGTACGTCATGGAGCGCATGGCAGGTAAGGGAGGAGAGAAACGGAACGCGATCAAAGAGAAGCCTTCAGCCCGTGCTCACGACAACAAGTACCAGTGGTAATACGTTGATTGTAGAGGTTTTCAACGCGTCCTTTAGGTGTAATACCTTGAAAGTTTATTATTTTGCTGCACTACGAAGAAGTGGGAAAGCAGCGTGTTATTTATTTAATCGTAAAGAACGAGAGTCTAGGAAGACTATGTTCTGTTAGGATAGGTTGCAAGGTTAGTTACACTTCGGGAAACTTGAAGAAGTATAATTTGCAAACTGGTAAAATTGTTTTGGTGTTTTATTAATGCTGAAGAAGCAAAAAAATAAAATAGGGTGTATGAAGTCAAATGGTGATTTAGTTGTATTTATGATTTAAAAGCTAGTGTTGCGTGGACTTGTTCTTAAGCAAAAGTGTGAAACAAATGGGATGGGAGAAGAACAAAAACAGATGACTGTGCACGAAGAAAATTGGAGGTGATATGCTGGAGTCTCATGTAGAGATCATTGCACGTCTTTGAGAATACCACATTATATTATCCTAGCCCTTATATTGTTGCATAAACTTCTATTTCGTGTTATATTACTATTTCATGGATAAATAAATAATAATAATTATTATTATTATAGTATAATTTCGTTGTGATCAAATTTTGTGGGCGTAGAAACTACAACAGTGTGAAAAAGTATTCTCAAAAAGAAGAATATTAGTGTGAATGAACCAAATATGGCTCATCTATATAATTATATGTATGTGGTGTAAATACAGCTGATCACAATATAAGAGGATAGGTGTCAAAAGTTTCCGGCCTGATATAGATCCAGCGTATCGCAGAGAGTCAAAATTTGGTAAGACATTGGTTCAAGTCTTATCAGCCGTGGAAAAACAAAAATTGATTTTATGTCAATTAGTTGTTGTATAACTGACACTTATTCATCACGTTTTCAGAGTCACAAAAATTTCTATGGAGCACTTATTATTATTCCTCAAGATAAGCAACAAAATGCTGACACTACCACATGAAAATGACAATCAGATGTCGAAAATGCAATGTGGATTTGCATGTATGTTGCTTTGTTTCTTACCAGGAAAATAAATAAAAAGAATACTCATTTTCCTGGTGGCCTATTGTTACAATACACTTTTTAAGCCATCATACAGTTTTAATTATCTTGAAAAATGTTTGAGAAATTTCAATGGCCGCTGTACCTTTTGATCTGAGTATGCAAATAAAACTATGAAAATTCGCTATATTTTTTGGTAACACCCTTCTGACTTCTCGCTAAAATCAAAATCTTTTTAATAATATCAAACAGCATAAAAGGCAAGATTATATTCCTTTCGTTGAAACAGAATATTTGTTAAGTGAGAGTGAGAATTTGCTCCACAAAGAAATCCGTTAGGAAAGCTTCATAAACAACTTTGACAGATAACTGGCAAAGCCGAGCACTTCAAGCAAGCAAGACTATGATCAAAAATGAGTGCGTACTCCCTTCAGCACAAGGAGCTTTATGAGTTTTAGAAAAGGACAGAAGACCACGCGGACGAGCTAGCAGAGAGATCTGCGAGGTTGCACGTAAACGAGATGGAGTATATAAGGAAGTGCACGCTTGACTGCGGGAGAGAGAAGAGAGTAGAGTTCGTGACCCGTAAAAGCGAATAAAGGAGACAGACAGTAGAGTTCGCGGCCCCCATAAGCGAGCAAGTTAAAGAGATTCTCTGGTGACCATAAAGCAAAATCGCTCTCTTGGTACAAAGAAAGTTCAACCACAGTCTGTTTGAGTCATCATAGTAATGTATTTTTAATTGAGTTTCGATAACAGTGTCCGCAGTTAAGTTAATTGTGTTGTGTAAACAGACCCCATTCTCCACAAATGAGTTCAGGTTACTGTCCAGACTCCTGGTTACTGATTCCTGCTTTTTAGTCTTTGATTTTGATTCTGGCTTTTGATCTGAGCTTAACTGTCGTTCTGACTGTAAAACTTTATTGGGCTGAAGTCATGGTTCTTTATTGATCAGCTGATGGAATGATTATCGGGAAAGTGATTGCCATTTCGCACAATCAAATCGCATTCCAAAAAAATTTACACCTTGTATCTTGGACACAATGCATTTTAGCACCCATGTTTATGGAAACTTTTTTTCATAAAATGACCTGGGAAAAACCCCTTAAATATTGCCCCATCTTTTTTAAACACCCTGTATATATATATATATATATATATATATATATATATATATATATATATATATATATATATATATATATATATATATATATATATACATATATATATATATATATATATATATATATATATATATATATATATATATATATATATATATAGGTATCACACTGATAACTCAAAAAATAATGGGCCGATTTTGATTGTAAGTGGCTTAAATAAGTTTGTTAGCCAGGAAAATCGGAAGAGGTTTTCCGGGGAAATGATGAGTTTTCTTTCGAAAACAAATTTTATCTTAAAAAATAGAAAAGCTATGATAACCAAATTTGGTAGGTAGGTTTGCGATATAAAAATATAAAAAGTAAACTATACACAAAAATTTAGATTTATATGTTACAAGAAAAAAAAGTTATAATAAAATATTTGGTGCCAGATCATTTCTATGAAAATTCACTACCATAACGCACTTGCTGCGCCCATAACTTTTTATATATCAGGCATTTGGGTCAATTAATTATTCTTATTGGATATTGATCAAGTATCAGCAGAATTAACAGATCATTTTTAAAGGCAAAATTCAAAAATTCCCCTGAAAAACCGAATGTAAAAACTGGTTACTTATTTAGTAATTTTCAAATAGTAGAATATTTCTTGATGGAATATCACCTACCTGATAATTTATGTCTTTCGGCCTTTCTCTATCACGGTCTCTTTCTCTATCTCTGTCCCTATCCCTGTCTCCTCTGTCCCTATCACGTTCCCTTTCACGTTCTCGTTCCCTCTCGAAGTTAGCCACTGATCTGGTACGTGGCTTGTTCTCCCATTCAGTATTTTCGGGGGTGTGGTGGTAACTCCTGGGATCCTTAGGAACACCTCCATAGTATTCCGTGTATTCCTAATCATAAAAAAAAACAAATAAAATAGTATAATAAATACATAAACAGACATGAGTCTCAAGACTATCTGCTGTCAGGGACTAAATTGCAAGATATGAAACATGGACTATGTTATTGTTAGTTTTGTGCAATCGGTTCTGTAAAGTAGAATTTAAGTGGTTAAAATATCTCAGTAATAAGCGTTTTAAGACTGATAATGTTTGTAGTTTTTCAATTCTTTTATAAAAATCTTTATGCTAAATGAACGTTGTTATTATTATCATTATATTGAAGGAAAGAGTAATGACAAATTTTTTTCAAAGAAAATTGGCAACAATTTTTTTCCCGCAAAATCGCTTAACATAATTTATTCAACAAGACTTCGCATTGCTAAAAAAACTAAGACAAAAATTCGCTAAGAATTGTAGAACCGAAATTAAAGCCCTTTGAACTGTCAGCCAAATTTTATACAAATATTTTAATTAAATGAAGAAAAGTAACTGTTGAAACAGACATTTATGGCCTTGTAAAACTATTTCACGCAACATTTGTCCTTTACAAACAGCATCTGCTCCAGAATCTTTGCTTAAAAATTCACAATTTTGACATAATTGTGACAAATAAAACATTTATGTTTTGCCTTGTAATTGGGTAAGACCGACAGATGGACATACAATTTTTGTCTTGATCTTGATTAGAAAAGGACCAAACACAGTAAATTTGTTATGGTAGTGAATTTATTTTAAATTCTAATTACTAATGTTTCTATTAACACAGAAACTTCAGTTTTGGTATATGCATAAGCTATCAGGGCCACATGTATACCAAATGTAATGAAAACAGCTTTATAGTTTTCAGAAATATACATTGTTTTCGGAGATAAACTCTTTTTGTGAAAAAACTTGTTCAATTGGGCTGATTAACAAACTTGCCCAAGAAATTTAGAGAATAAACACACTTGCTAGGATTTAATTATATATATTTTTTATTTAAAGAAAAATTGATGCCTCAACATTAATGATCGTTGGCACCTACCGCAATATTTAATAGTGCAACAAATTGTTTAATAAATATTTGTAAACTTTATTTCTAATTAACAGTAACTATAAAAGAAGTAATAAATATCAATAATAAATTAAAGGTTATTATAAATATACAAATGGGCAAGCTCTTCGATAGAAGACCTCTTCAATTCATTGATTGTTGTTGCCCTTACTTGGTAAAACTTGTCCATACTACATACAGACTTGGAGACTACTTCTCTGGCTTCACTGTTGGTTTTTGTAGGTGAAGGACGTAGCCAGCGTGTGAGCTAACTGGAGCAAGTGGCCCTTCGAATTCTAGAACTTCCAGAATTCGAAGGGCCACTTGCTCCAGTTAGCTCACGCGCTGGCTACGTCCTTCACCTACAAAAACCAACAGTGAAGCCAGAGAAGTAGTCTCCAAGTCTGTATGTAGTATGGACAAGTTTTACCTAGTAAGGGCAACAACAATCAATGGGTTATTATAAAGTCCAGATGGTTTCAAAAAATCCAGTGACAGGCACTATGTTTAATTTTTTAAGCTGTAGAACTTCCCTGGTTAGTCAGCAAACCAATAATTGGTTGATTATTTTGTAAGTTATTGCTTGGATACATACACACACATATTTTCAAATAAAATTAGCAGCTGTTATCATTAACATAGAAAATAAATGGGTGACGGTCGGCTTTACCGCAACTACATTTTAACGTGATTATAATAGAATATGGCCTAAAAACAGTTGTACATACCTTAATAAAGTTAAACAATGTGGTATATTTCGTTTTCATTTACCTTTCAGTGATAAAAGCAATTAAAACGTTTAGATTTACTATGAAAACGTATATTTTTGTACCAGAGGTTATGACTGTTGTTTTGTTGACATACTTCATGGAGATAGGCGTTGTTGTCAGTTTGGAATCTATTTCCTTATTACAGGGTAGTAATTGCCTTCTTTGTTCTTTAGGGAAATTTTATGTGGTAGCTTTGGCACAATGATTTACCAAACTTAAAACTGTTCTTCTTCATCAGTTTGTTGTTTATTACACATCAATTCTTAATAAATTTGTTGTTTCTCTCAAATCAAAATGGAAGTGCTGAATATCAATGATATGTATGATATAATACATAAAGACGATATGAATTTGGTTCAGTATTTGCAAGGCATTGGACTGCTAAAGAGTGTGTTTCGTTGCAAAACTCAGACTTGCAGAAGAGTGTGTTGTGTTATGCGAAAGGAAGATAATTCGTTGAATACTGTCTTCTTCTGCAGTAGGTGCAGAAGAAGTTATTCAATTTTAACTGGTAGCTTTTTCGCAAAGCAGCATTTACCAGTTAAGGATGTATTATTCCTGATGTGGTTTTGGTGCTGCGAGACACCCACTGGTTCTGTGGTATCCCACACAGGATTTTCGAAGGGAATTGTTATCCAACAGTTTCGATATTTTCGGGATGTCGTCTCCTGGAAATTGTTACAGGACGATTCGCTCATGAAGTTCGGTAGGTTTTTATTTACCTGTTCCTAAAAAAAGGCATGACTATTCAACATTTCAGGTGGAGAGGGGCATGTGGTGCAGATCGACGAATCTGCAATCACTAGAAGGAAATACCACCGGGGTCGAATTGTTCCTACAAGGTGGGTTCTAGGGATTTACGACACGGTGGAGAAGAGGGGCTACATTGTTTATGTACCCGATAGAACGGCGGAAACGTTAATCCCTATAATCCAGAGGGTTGTGATTGCTGGCTCCGAAATTTGGACGGATGAATGGAGAGCGTACCGTTCTTTGGCACAGTTGGGTTATGTTCATAAAACTGTAAATCATTCAAGGCATTTTAGAGACCCGTCCACAGGTGTATGTACAAACCACGTTGAGGGATTATGGTCTCGCCTCAAACGGTATCTCAGGAGGTTGGGGGTTATGGCGTCTCCATTTCTCCCAGAGTATATTGACACTTTCATTTGGAGGCAATACTTCGGTAAGACGGCAACGCAAAGGTGTCGCAGCCTTGCCAACCATATTGCCGAAAGATATTGACAGTTGACAGTTAGTGTGTTTCCTTCTTTAGACATATATTAACACTGTTTATTAACGGTTTCGGTTTTTATTTTGACATGGTGGTGTCTTGTCAGGTCCAGAAAGTCTGGTCGGCAGGAGTGTGTGTAAAAAGCAATTAAGATCTTTTGTTGCGTTCAGGCGGCAAAACACTTGCATTTACATATTAAATGTGGCAACGCTGTTGAAAAGTGACAGTTCGAAACTTGAAAATAGTGCATTTTTCGTAACTTTAATTACGATTTATTCGGCATTTTGTGGTTTTTCCGTAAATTTTTTTGTTGATTAATTATCTACGTTACGTACTCTTTCTTGTGGTGTGCGCCGTTTTGCTTGATTCCAGTTGCGGTAAAGTCGACCGTAACCAATAAATGTTACAATTATTATTAGTAAGTACCTGATTGTATGTCTCAGGTTGTGGATATGGTGGTGGATAAGGTGCTGCTGTTTGGGAGTTATACTCAATTGGAACCTGTGGTATGGACTCTTGAGGGGGCCATTCTGCCTCTATTGGTGGATTGGGTATTATCTGCTGAGCATCTGCTATTGTATTGGGTTGTTGAGAAATGGTAGGGTTAACAACGGGAGGTATAATCTGTTCAGCAATGTTATTTGTTAAGGTTCCATATACTGCCAGTGTTATAGTTGTATACCAACCTGCAAGAAAAAACAACAACAAAAAAACAGATAGCATGTATATATACTTTGATGCAATGTATGCCACTAAATGTCTCCTTTATTCACGTTCCTACAGATTACACACCTCTAAGAACCAATCCATCAGTTGGAATTCTTCTAATAGTTTCTGTTGGTAAACATTCAAGATTGATGCAGCCATTCTGATTATATTCAAAGCCACCTAGACTTTCGAAGGTACTTGCTCCCGGTTTCCCTAGATCGTTTACAAAAAATTCGATCTGAAATTGACTTGGGTTTGTAGCCCCTAACCTGACACCGCCAGGAAAATCAGCTTGGACCCTAGCTCCTAATGGAATTATACGTACTTCTGTCACATATACTGGCTTAGGAAACTGTACCAAATCCAAATTAATTTCCTACAAATTAAAATTAGGTAATTTAAAATTGCAATATCAAAAGAAGGGAACTAACCTCTGTGTTGTCATGTGCAAACGTATCAAAAAACAGCAATTCTACCAAGTCGGGGACTTTATTAATTGCCATTGTTTTAACTTAGATTCTGTTTAGTTTTAAATACATATATACGCTTAGATTAGGTACCTAATCTAAGTATATAGTATTTCAGTTTACAATAACACTGCATTTGCCATTATTTTTATTTTGTATTCACTTTATGTGACATTGACATGTGACTTCTTTCTTCTTTCATTTTTCTGTCGGCATTTTCTACTTGATTCTTGATTGTAGAAAACATAGACAATAGAGAGGTTTTTTTCTCCTTCCTCTATGGTAAAATAAAAAAGCAACAGAAAAGTATAAAAAGATATGTCCTATTTTCCAAGTACCAATGATCTATTACTTTGGGGATAATATACTTATGTATTGGAAACATTGAAATATATATTGTCTATTTCAATGACTTGGACATGAACATACTTACATACTTTAAAAGAGCGCCTCCGTGGCCGTGCGGGACAGTCGATTCAGACTTTCCAATACGGACTCGGGGGTCGACGGTTCGAGACTCACCGGCAGCGGATGATTTTTCAAAAAAATCACTGTCGTCGTTGAGATCGAGCTCAAGGTGGAGGGTAGGTTAGTTTAGATGAGCAAAAAGGGTCAGCAATGGCCTAATTGCCAGTAAGCATCTTACCTTTGCCTTACATACTTTAAAAATTTATTTAACCTTTGTGTTTCATATACATAAAACTCAACTACTTCATAAATTTGCTTTACTCTTTTATTAAAGCTACTTGACAATAGACATGTGTAACGCTGCGCTGCGCCGCGCAATTGCGCCAACTCAGTTCACTGCGCCGGATGTGTTAACTCACTTCTTCAAAATATGTTGGCGCACAGCGCAGGACCGGGAAATTCGAAATGTGTTAAGGTGTTGTGTTGCCAGGCGTCACTTTCAAAAACATACATAATATAAATATAACAATTCATTAAAAATATATTACCTACTTTTTTTAAAGCATTATCTATTTAATATTACTGAATAATCAGTCATTACTAGTCACGGTCGTAACATGGATTTACATTTTTCATGTAAGATGGGTACTGTGACAGTTCTGAGTGTCAACAGGAATTATACTTTATTCAATGGCAATAAGAGGCATCACTTGTTTCTATAATTAACTATGGTTTTGTGCCTTAATACCATTCAATTAAGGATTAATTTCTTTTGACACTTAGAACTGTCATAGTACTTATCTTACGTGAAAAATATTATACAAACGGACTAAAAAAAACAGCACTCAACTTTTTAATTGCATACTTATTAGATATTAAGATAGAATATGCTACATACCTATTAAATAATAAGATAGAAGTTGAATGATGAATTATAAAGTTATGAAATATTTATTTAGTTTAATAAAAATAAATATTATCACAATATATAACCATTTATATTTTTATATTGCGTTTCGCTGCTCACTCGGAGCGTTTCATTTTCTGCGCCATGGCGCAATTTTGAGTTGACGCAATGAGCCGGCGCAGTAAACTGCGCCTGAGTTACTGAGTTAACGCAAGGAATTTTGCTGAGTTACCCATGTCTACTTGACAATGCTAATATCCAATGTTGTGGGTGCTTGTACACTCGAAATTCGTGGGTTTTCCATTTTCCATCAGGCGCAAACAGTTGAATAGTTGTGTCAACGTCTACATACAATAATCCCATGATACAAATACCGAGAGATATGATATTCAGACTACCTATTTTTAGACCTGTCACGCGCATGATGTTAAGTGGTGAGTCCAATGCAACAATAATATGCTGTCGTGCAGTGGGGTTTGACGTTTCATCACAACCTGTAAACAAATTACGTATTTTACTAATATTTAAGTGCATACAGTTGGAAGTCATAAAAATGAAAAAGATTAAATTTCGTGCTGCGATCTATATTATCTGAAAAAGACAATATAGGCGTAACTTTAACCGCATTAAACTGACATATAGAAACTTTTTGATTGCGAATGACTTTGTTTTAAGTGTGTAGTTGGACTTATATAACGTTACTCACCGCGTGACGTCATGGGAGGGGGCGGGGCATATGCGCAATATCATATCTCTTCTAAGTCATTATATCATGTGTCCATTGGCCATTAAACGTAGTCTAATCTAGTGACGGTTGTCGATTGTCGAACTTTATATTGGCATCGCCATATTTTCTCTATTATGTTTGATAGTCCGATACGTATTTAGCGTAGGTGCGGCTGATTGTAATAGTTGTAGAGTTTTTATTAAATCTTAATGCTGTTTTCTTTAAAAAATTCATTTATTATCTCAATTGTTTTAGTGTTTAGTTCAGTTTGAATTTGTTGGGGTGGATTGGTGTTGTTATGTGATTTTCAATAAGTTTTTTATATATGTCCTTATTTTTAGACCTGTCACGCATGGTGTCAAGTGGTGAGTCCAATGCAACAATAATATGCTGTTGTGCAGTGGGGTAGTTTGACGTTTCATCAATAAATTACGTATTTTACTAATATTTAAGTTCATACAACTGGAAGTAATAAAAATGAAAAAGATTAAATTTAGTGCTGCGATCTATATTATCTGAAAAAGACAATATAGGCGTAACTTCAACCGCATTAAACTGACGTAAGAAACTTTTTGATTGAGAATGACTTTGTTTTAAGTGTGTAGTTGGACTTCTATAACGTTACTCACCGCGTGACGTCATAGGAGGGGGCGGGTCATATGCGCAATATAATATCTCTTCTGTCATTATATCATGCAACAATCCCGCCTGTCGCAACGCAACTATTGCGATTTTTCAAAGCGGAACGACAGACAACCTCGAACCCAAAGGTTTGTTCCTCAGTCTTCAATCGCTGAAATTGTCTGAAACAAGAAATACATCTTAAAACGTCATATTAATTGCGCATTGCTTAAAAAACTTATATATCGCCTATTTTGCGAAGTTTGTTTAACCCTTTGAATATAACATGTTTTATATTCAAGGTATTAACTCACTAATTTCAAAATGGCGGTTATTTATAGGAAAAATGCCTTATAAGAACACAGTTACAATATAAAAGTTAAATAAAACGGAACTTGATTTGGCTTCAGTAAAAGATTGTTCAAAAGTCAGAGATATTCAGCAATTCCATTTGAGCATTCGGCAAGGTAGGAAGCCTGTGTTTTAATTTTATTAGCGAATGACAGATTAAAATAGTTTTTTTAGCAGCTGTTGCTTCTCCTGATCAGTGATCGGCCCTAAAGGTTGGCGGCCCTGGGTTTGTCAGCTGTCTATTGTGTTGACTATTTTTGAAACTTGTCATCTCTTCTGTGAATCTCGGCTTCTAGTTATATTTATTTATATACTTCCATATCAATCCAGTTCTATTTAAATTAACTCTTAACAAAATGCTTATAGTTTAGCAATGAATAAGGCCATGGGTTCAGTTGTAATAGGCAAGTTCTTATTTATAAGATCTGTTCTTTTAGTTAAAAATATCATTTATATTATAGGTGGTGGCAGTGGTTTTGTAGGGACGCACCTCTCATCACTGTTAAAACAGAACGGATATGGTGTCACAGTGATATCTCGTATGCCAGGGCCCCAACGCATGACATGGCACGAATTAAATAAATCAGGTCTTCCCGAAGAAACTGTGGCAGTTGTCAACCTAGCTGGTCAAAATGTCTTGGATCCTACCAGACGTTGGACCCCAGGCTTTAAACAAAATGTATTTAATTCTAGAATAAATACTACAAAGTCTCTTGCAGAAGCTATTCAAAGAGCCCGCAAACCTCCCAAAGCTTTTGTCACAATGTCAGGTGTAGGAATTTATAATCCACATATTACCAATGAATATACTGAGGAATCTCCAGTGACAGACTTTGATTTTTTATCACATTTGTGTATAGAATGGGAGAACGCTGGCAAATTGCCTGATAATCATCCTTGTAGACATGTAGTTATTAGAAGTGGAGTAGTTATAGGCAGAGATGGGGGGATGATAAAGAACTTGTACTTACCATTTTATCTTGGCTTAGGAGGACCTGTTGGTAATGGCAAGCAGCTATTACCATGGATTCATATTGCTGATATAACTGGTCTTATATTACATGCAGTTGAAAATGATAATGCCAAAGGTATTTTAAATGGTGTTTCACCACAGATTGTTACCAATAAAACATTCAGCCAGGTATTGTATTCATTTTTATGTGACTTTTTTTTAATGTATGCAATTTAATGTACATGCTTAAATTCATTGAAAATTTGTATGGTGACGGTCGACTTTACCACAACTGGAATCAAGCAAAACGGCGCACACCACAAGAAAGAGTACGTAACGTAGATAAATAATCAGCAAAAAAATTTATGGAAAAACGATAAATAGCAGAATAAATGATAATTAAAGTTATGAAAAATGCACTATTTTCGAGTTTCGAACTGTCACTTTTCAACAGCGTTGCCAGATTTAATATTAAATTCCAAGAGTGTTTTGCCGCTTGAACGCAACAAAAAATTTTAAATGCTTTTTACACACACTCCTGCCGACCTGACTTTCTGGACTTGACAAGACACCACCTTGTCAAAATAAAAGCTGAAACCGTTTTTAGTTTTATAAGTCATTTTGCCATAGTCACCACATAAAATTTCCCTAAAGAAAAAAGAAGTATAATAGATTCGAAACTGACAACAACGCCTATCTGCATGAAATATGTCAACAAAACAACAGTCATAACCTCTGGTACAAAAATATACGTTTTTATTGTAAATCTAAACGTTTTAATTGCTTTTATCACTGAAAGGTTATTAAAAACGAAAGATACCACATTGTTTAACTTTATTAAGGTATGTACAACTGTTTTTAGGTCATATTCTATTATAATCACGTTGAAATGTAGTTGAGGTAAAGTCGACCGTCACCATTTGTACAATTTTAGACCACTTGTTAACCTAAAGTAAGAGAACTATAAAAGTTTTGAATCTATAATTTTTTGATTGACATGTACTGGGTACAAATGTAAATTTGATAAATAATAATAACAATAATCTGAAAGTTACCGAAAGTTCATTAACCGTTATTAATACGCCAAAATGCAAAGAATACACTTGGATGGTCGTTTTACCAACAGTGTGTGTGTGTGTGTGACGTCAGATTGCATTGGCTGCAGTATGGTTACCATTCGCACATTTTAAAAGCCTTTTGTTACAACTAGTATGTGAATTCAACAGTACATATGCATTCTGTCATGGTGCATTAAAATTTGTCCCAACATGTAGTTTTGGATCTTTTTTATTTTATTTATTTGTATAATAATATTAATAGTGGTGCTTTTTATTCTAACTTACGCCTACTTAAGATCAAGATACTACTTAATGGATTTAGACAGGGACACATATTCTTCATGCCAATGGGGCCTATCCTGGCAACTTTTCTCTTTGACATACAGGAGGGCCACTAACGTCATGGGTACATATAAAAGATAGACACAAATAGTGATGGGTCGTTATTTAACTGTCAGCTATTTATAAACGGTTACTGAGCCATAACGGTAACCACCAGTTATGGATTTATAAAAATAACAGCTTAAAAAGTAATGCTTTTTACACTAAACTAGAATTCGGAGTGGTGTCTGTTTCAGTTCTACTGCAACTAGGTTCGATGAATAAACATCGGTTTTCATCGGTAACTGTTATTTAACCATTTAACGGGATGAATAGCCTTGAGATTGGGAATGCTAAATATGTATGGTTATACAGTATAGAGCGGACTGTACTTCATAACATTATTATTTATACTAGTGTGCTCGCTCTTGCTCACAGCTTTAGGGATGTACGATTTTCGGTACAATAAAACGGTTTAATTTTAATTTTAACTTTAACCGGTTGTTGATGGGGATATGGCATACGGACACTACTACACAGAGTTATTCTGTTAAACTGAGAAGCTGTTATTTTTGAAACAGTTGAGTTTCCCACTAGTATGTAAAGCCAAATATTTAATAATAAAAAATGTTGGGTGAAAAGATGAATTTCTGTAAAAACGTGTTATTACTTTCACTATAGACAACGCAAAATAGGGTTATTTCACGTGAAATTAAAGTACTTATTTATTTAAATTTATATACATTACCTAAGAAAACAGTTAACACGTCATTTTCGTTTGTCTGATAATAGTTATCAAATTGATAAAAAAATATAATGATACAGCATTTTTTAATATCTATATACATTTAAATATAAAAAATTAAATGAATATATATATATATATATATATATATATATATATATATATATATATATATATATATATATATATATATATATATATACAGGGTGATTCTTTGGAGAAAAATAAGGGGTGTCTTTTTATTAAGTTTTTCTTGAAACCCATTCTCCTCCAAGTTACAGCGCTTTGAAATTTTTGAAACTAATTTTAAAACAACGAATATTAAAATAAGTAAATAAACAATTAATACTATATATCTTCCAAATTTTTTTTAAACTCAAACTCAATTTTTTATACTGTTGGCTGTTGTTTGCACAGTTTTTAAAAGTGGACTGATCGACTGATAAAGATGACCAGTGAACCGAAAATGTAACTAGAGATAGAGATCTTTCTAAGAAAGAATAAAAGCATAATGTAATAACAAACCATATGTACAGAATAAAGGCAAATTTCTTTACCGAAATTTTATGAGCTGCGTTATGTTATGGAGTTCTTAGAATCACTCCCTGTGTAGCAATAAAAGTTCTAACATCTAACGTCCCAAGACGTGATAAATAATGATATTTATTGATTCTTGCTGTGGCATTGACATTTACGTAAAGACCCCTCATAAAATAAATTTGTTAGAAATGACTAGTTTATAATTCCTAAAACATCTAAGTAAATACTAATATAAGACTCCTTTCTGATTTCTAAAAGTTTCACTTCAGAGTGGCAAAAGATTTACGACACGCTTATTATAATTTCTTAACCCTTTGTTTCCTTTTCATATCGACAAAATTTGAGATTTATACACTACGTGAAATAACGGGGTAAAAATACAATGCATTTATACTGGTGTGCTCGCTCTCGCTCACAGCTTTGGGAATGTAGGACACTATCGATCGACTATCCAGTTTAAAATAACTGAAGCCGTTATTTTCAACGATTATTATTAAATAACGTTAACGGCTTCAACTGTTAACAGAAAATAACCGTTTTTCCCATCACTAGACACAAATGACACATAAACTTAAAGCCTAGTTTTTTTAAATATTTTTAGTTGGAGTTTTTTAATTAACTTATATATAGGCATATATATATATATATATATATATATATATATATATATATATATATATATATATATATATATATATATATATATATATATAAATATAAATATATAGAAGTTGTTCCAAATTAAAGGGTTGCTCAACATCTTTTAAGTTGTGTATTTGGTTTAGGAATTCATTTCTGTAATCCCATCCAATTGAGCACTCTAGTAAAACATGTTGTGCGCTTCCTTCTTCACCACATTCGCAATATGGGTCATTTTTAAGGTTGAGTTTGTGTAAATGGGTGGGTACCAAGGAGTGGTTAAATCTCAAACGACATATGCTAGTTATCAATCCTCTAGGATATCCAGCAAACAATAGCTGGCAAGGTAACTTTGGTACTTTTACCAACAGGAAATGTGCAATTAAACTGATATGTTGATGATCAATGCTTGCATTATATTACAATGTTAGTGTAGTTAGTTTACATACGAGAGGGAGGGTAGCAATGCAGTGAGGTAGTTAGGCCATTGAGAATGAAAAGGGCACTTAGCCCTATCGTATTGTTCTGTTGACATTGATAAACTTCACAGATTAAAATAGTTTGTGTTTATTTACTTGAACGTCAAATTTCATAGTACATTCTAGGTGAAATAAAAGCACCACATTTTTTTGTTTTACATTAACGTTGGCCTATTTCCGCGGCTATGGCCAATCACCGATAACGCCAGGGAGCGGTTTCATCTCACTATCCTGGAAATGTTGCCAAACCCCTGCCTTTCTGCAGAGGGTGGGGATCTTTAACGTGCCCAACATCGGATTGGTACACGGGACCGACGGCTACCCCCCCTCCGGGTGGTGGTGGTGGTTGAAGTGACGTGCAGACATTTAACTTGTGCACATACAATGCCACAACCTCAGTTGATGTAAGTAACTGCATAAAGCGACTAGATTTTTGTAATGATAAGGGAAAACTTGACTTTTTTCAAGCTTTAGAGATAAAAAAAACATACACAACAACTGCTTCTATGTTTTAAATGAGTGAACTGATTTGATGAATTCTCCTTTCTTTCTCTTCCCAATCCTTTATGTCCTAATTTAAATTTCAGCTTAAGCTATATTATGGTTGTGGATCGTTGTATTTTTTGACCACCCCCTTCCCTCAGTAATTGTTATGGTTTTTAGAGGATGGGTTTTCACTCTAGAAATTTTACCAGACCTGGATGGTACCTCAGAATGGTCACTTATCCACAGACTGACTCGGTTGTATAATTCCATTTAAGAAATGAGAATTTTTTTAACCTCAGCACCAAAGCAGCTAGATCATTATTAATTCTTTTTACTATTCAAAAATTTATTGACCAACTAAATATTTACATAATAAAATCTGTGTAGGTATTACAGAAGATATATTGAGTTAAAGGTGATTACCTGTTCTATTATTTGTTTTAGGCATTTGCTCGTGCACTGTGGCGTCCAGCACTATTTCCAGTACCAAAGTTCATTCTAAATATTCTTCTAAGTAAAGAAAGAGCTTACATGTTAACAGAAGGACAAAAAGTAATTCCCAAACGGACACAGTCATTAGGTTATATCTATAAATATCCTGACATAGTCTCAGCTTGTCAAGAAGTAGTAGGAAAGAAGGAGATTTGAGTATTTTGTATTATTTATATTTATTGATAAGATGTTAAGTTTGTTTATAAATAATTGTAAAATTTTGACTTGTTTTTTATTTATTTTTCACCTGCAAGTAAATAAGACTAAGACATGATTCTCAATCTACTTTAACTCAACAATGAACCTGAACGTACTATTTTGTTTTATTTGCTAAACCAGAAGGGCAAAATGGGTTTGCCTATGTACAGGGTGATTCTTTATAATGTCGCCCCCCCTTTAACTTTGTTATTTTAAGTGTCCCAAAAAATTGAAAGTATGGTTATGTAGGTGCTAAAAAATACTTTTTTTTTCTACGTATAAAATTTTTTTGAAAAATGATTAGTATACAGGGGAAACCAACAAGTTCATTTTTTTCAATGGATCACCCTATGTATGAATTTATTTTTCGATTCCTCGTAAAATTCTAAGCATAATTTATATAACATACAGTATACTTAAAATGAATAGTTTTTGAAATATTCGCGTTTGAAACGTTATCATCACAAATTTTATTAAACCAAAACAACTGTTACAAATCAAGAAATCTAACAATAAATAATATAACAAAAACAGTTTCTAATTAAATATAAAAATGCTCTACTGGGCCTCCATTTTCTTCAACACATTGTATAAGGGTTCTTCACATTTTCTCTAATGAATCTGTTATGAATACTGGGTTATTTTCATTTAAAGTAATAATTTCGTTCCGTATCAAATCTTTAAGATGATCGAGGTTTTCAATTTGGTGGTCGTATACACAGTTTCTTATATAGCTCCAAAGAAACACATACATAGGTGTCAAATCGGGGCGGTTTGCAGGCCATTTAATTGGCGCATTTCTTCCGATCCATTCAGGAAACCTTTCATTTAGGTAATTAAGCACATCACGAATGTTGTGAGGGGGTGCTCCATCCTGTTGAAAAATTATATTTTGTAATATATTTAAAGGCAAATCGTCTAAATTTTCTTCGGACTCGTTTTCAAAGAAATCTAAATAGCGGCCTCCATTTAAAACAGTATCAAAAAAATACGGACCGATAACTCGATCGCCTAGGATACCACACTACACATTCACGGATTGTCGCCCTTGGAACTTAAATTCCCTATAAGAATGTGGATTCTCTCTTGCCCATTGTCTGGTATTTTTTCGGTAAAACAGGCCACTAGTAGAAAAGGTAAACTCGTTAGTCCATAGAACTGTTTTCAAAAAATTGTTATTTATGTTTATTCTGTCTAGAATCAGGTGACAAAATGCGACCCGATCATCTTTTAGTGAATTTTCGTAGAAAAAATTCACTAATAGGGAGATCCCAACTTTTGAATTTTCAAAAAAATTTTGCAAATGAGCGCGATTTAGGACCCCTAGAACCCATATCCGGGGTCAGTTTCAATTTTTATATGTTTATATATATATATGTCTGTATCACACCGATAACTCAAAAAATAATGGGCCGATTTTGATAAAATTTGGCATGTACCTTTCCTTTGTAATTGGCTTGGATAAGTTCGTTAGTCAGGAAAATCTGACGAGGTTTTCCGGGAAAATTTTGAGTTTTCATTCGAAAAAAATTCTTCATCTCAAAAAGTAATAAGCCGATTTTAATAAAATTTGGCATGTACCTTCTTTTTGTAAATGGCTTTGACAAGTTTGTTACTCAAAAAAAAACCGGACGAGGTTTTCCGGGAAAATTTTGAGTTTTCATTCGAAAAAAAATTTTTTCTCAAAGAATAATGGGCCGATTTTAATAAAATTTGGCACGTACCTTCCTCTTCTAAATGGCTTTGATAAATTCGTTAATCAGAAAAATCGGACGAGGTTTTCCGGGAAAATTTTGAGTTTTCATTTGCAAAAAATTTTTTTCTTAAAAAATAAAAAATCTATGATAACCAAATTTGGTAGGTAGGTTTACGATATAAAAAGTAAACTATACACCAAAATTTATATTTTTATGTTACAAGAAAAAAAAGTTATAATAAAATATTTAATCCCAGATCATTTCTATGAAAATTCACTACCATAACGCACTTGCTGCGTCCAGGCTTTTTTACATTTGGGTAAGCTTTGTAGTGGGTTTCATCTTATATGGCTTTAGATTCCATTTTCTTAACGTTCTTTGGACTTTACTGTATGAAGTTCGCTGAATATTTTCTTGTGTTGCTCATAATGTCTTTGAAATGTTTCTTATGGAATTGTTTGGATTCTCTTCTATAGCAAGTAAAATATTCAATTCTGCATTTTCATCTACGTTCACAGCAGTTCTTTTTTCCTTTGTAAATTTGACGTTTCTTGAAACTTCCTATATATAGATGTGAACGTTTTTCGAATTGGGACATGCATACCGGGATTATCTTCTATCATATTTCTAATAGCAGCGCAACAATTTAAATTAGTTTTAATATAATAACTTAAAATAACTCTTCTGTCTCTGTCTGAGTAGGGCATTTTTACTTACTAAACAATACAACTACAACAATATTGACAGAATGTCACTGTCAGTTATTTGTTTTCAATTAAAAGCGTGGTATCCTAGGACTTCTTGATTTGTAACAGTTGTTTAATAAAATATTTGATGATAACGGTTCAAATGCGAATATTTCAAAAACTATTCATTTTAAGTATATGGTATGTTATATAGATTATGCTTAGAATTTTACGAGGAATCGAAAAATAAATTCATATATAGGGTGATCCATTGAAAAAAAATGAACTTTTTGGTTTTCCCTGTATACTAATTATTTTTCAATCTTTTTTATACATAGAAAAAAAGTATTTTTTAGCACTTACATAACCATACTTTCCATTTTTTTGGGACACTTAAAATAACAAAGTTAAAGGCGGGCGACATTATAAAGAATCACTTGGTACACTACTTAACACTCAAAACATATTTTGCAAAAATGTTACCCTTTTAGTGAATTTTCATTAAGAAAATTCAGTAATAGCGGTAATGATGGTGAGATTTTTGAATTTTTTTTCAAATGAGCCTGAAGTAGGGCCCCTAGAACCAATATCCAAGGTCTGTTTGAATTTTTATATGTATGTATAATAATAATAATAAAATAGTCTTTATTTACACAGAAATAAAGACAAAATTTTATACCTAGAAATATATAAAAATAAATTAAAAGTAAAAAAAAATAATTAAAACTATCATTAACCTGTGCATCTAAGGGCGAAGTTCAGATGAATGGTGTACCATACTCTGCTCTTCCACTTGGCCCAAATAATTATGGTATTACAGACATACATATAAAAGCACAGATTTGCTGAAAATGATGTTTTGATGATTCTATTGGACATATACCCCAACAGACTATTTAGTAGGATCCAAGATGATAAATCTCTACGCTTGGCGTTGAAAGAGTTTAAGTAATAATTTTCGCTTGAAAGTGGACACTGAACTCGTTTTGAGGGCATCATCGACAGTGTTGTAAACAGTGTATATTTGGTAAGTAAATGACCTTCTGAACAAGGTTAGCTTGTATTTTGGTGGTCAGATCAATCATTTTCTTCTAACATCTACATTATGTACATCAGTCCTAAAAGTGATCTTTCTGGATAAGTAAGCGGGGCAGTTTGTTTTGATGACTGTATGATAGAGTGCCGCCACCCTGAGTGTACATACAGTTGCATATTTAGCCATCTCGACTCCATGAGCTTACACGAAATGCGCTGATACTTCCGAACACCATAGGCAAATCTCAAACATGTATTCTGTAACCGCTGAATTCCTCCAGCATCATAACTATCTACAGACGCATAGTAAAGCTCTGAGCAGTATGTAAACTGTAAGAGAACCAAAGTATTTCCCAGGTTCAGTTTAGTCTCTACAAGAAGATAGGATCTAAGTGGAAAGAGCAACCGCAGACTGTTATATGGCTTCTATAAACACGAGCTAATGTGCTGCTTGTACCTAAATGTATTATCCATTATTATGCCCAAATTTTCAATTCCACTCACAAGCCTAAGGCAAACTCCACCAATCTCTACTATCATGTCACTTTTAACCCCTTTGCAATGCACTTGGCTATCAAAGAGAATTACTGACGATTTACTCGGATTCAGCTGCAGTGAATGCTGCTCAGCCAGTCGACGAAAATTGTCCACATTACTTTTAAGTTTTGCCCCTGCGTCTGCAACGTCACAAACATTAAGACATGTAATCCTGAGTGTCATCCGTGTACATCTGTATACTTGAATATCTCCAAGCATTGCTGAAGCGGTGAGTGTAAATCGTAAAGAGGAGCAGCCCAAGAATAGATCCCTGTGGCACACCACTCCGAACCAAGCGAGCCTCAGATTGCCTGCCTCCAGGTAGCGTTGACTCAAATAACTTTTTAATAACTCTAGAGCACTGGAGCTTAGTCCTATAAATTTTAATATTTCTATCAACGTGCTGTGATTCACAGTATCGAACGCTCTGGAAAAATCCAGAACGACCAACAGTGTCAACATGCGTTGATCAGTGGCTCTCAAAATGTCATCAGTCACCCTTAACTGTGCTGTAGTGCAGCTATGCCCCACTCGATATCCCGACTGCTACTCTGACAAAATGCTTTTACTCCCCAGAAAAGGCCGCAGCTTATAATCAAGAACTCTCTCGAGTACTTTTGACAACACTGGTAATATGCTAATAAGTCTCAACTGATTCAACTCGACCGGATTGCATACCTTGGGGAAAGGAAGTCCAATAGCACACTTCCAACACTTCGGAAAATAGTTGTTTAAAATACAGGAGTTAATAATATTAGTAATACAATCCACAATATACTCCCCACAAAGCCTTATCATACCAATGCTAAGTCCATCAAAACCCACCTCATTGCTTTTAGTTGCTTAAGTTGTTGGACCACAGTTTCCCTATCCACCAAGTAAACTGAAATCCCTCAACACCAAAACCATCACCACTCCCACTACCACAGTCATCAGAAACACCAGCGTACCAATCAGTAGACCCCGTATCCAAGACGCCATTAAAGTGGTCAGCAATTTCATCAGGTTTGTGAAATATTTCAGCTAAAGCTCTTTTCTTTTTAGATCGAACATTTAGCAATTCCAGTTCTTTATAAATCGTTTTTGTAATTTTCGGCTTCATTCTCTCTACTATGTAAGCTTTTTTTCGGTTCTTACAGTAAGAGTAACTGTAGCTCTTTATAGTACTTCTAGGAAATTTCGTTAGGTAAGGTCAGGTCAGGTCAGTCTCATCATCAGTCTTGTATTCTCCGAAATCCAAGGATTATAGGGTATATATATATATATATATATATATATATATATATATATATATATATATATATATATATATATATATATATATCTTTGGTTAAATTACCCTTTCTAGATGTACTAGTTAACAAGAATAAAGATACTTTAGAATTCGATGTCTGTAGAAAGGAAACCACCACTCTAAGCTACATTCCGAACGACTCACATCACACGTACACACCAAAAATAGCCAGTCTGAATTTTTTAGTAAATCGGTTAATTAATTTTCCTTTAAACAAAAGTAAATATACCAAACAATTAAATTATATTAAGAACGTGGCCGAATATAACGGATACACTGCTTGCCTAGTGGAAAAATTAATCAACAAACAGAAAACAAAGAAAATGTTGACGGAATCAACGACGCTTAGAATAGAGAATTCCGAAAAAACTTTGCTTACCATTTGAACCTAGAATCACGAGGGGTCTAGATAGCATTTTTAAAAAGTCAACTTACAGCTAACATTTTCAACAAAAAATACCTGGAAAAACTTGCTAGGTAATCTAAGAGACAAGGACAGCACGGACAAAATGTCGGAAATTTATGAAAATAACTTGTAAAGATTGTAATCTTAAGTACGTTGGACAAACAAAAAGATCGATTGGAATTAGATTCAACGAACACTTAGCCCAATTACGTTACGGTACTATAGATAGGTCTTCCATCGCCCGACATATTTGGGATAATAATCATCACGTTAATAAAGATAATCTGAAATTAATAAAAAATGTTAGACAACCAGGACAAATAAACACGTTCGAAAGCATATATATTGCGAAATATAGTTACAACAAAAAATGTATGAACGCTTCACCACCGCCAATTACGAGTCACCTGATCAATTGCTTTGTTAAATAAAATTCCCACGTTTCAGCACATCCTAAATATAACATAATAATACAGATATTTCCGCCAAAGCAAACTATGTTAATTTAGCTGTCGTTGAACCTTCCCAAAACTATTAGATGGACACTTTTTAGATAAGTTAGTAGGGACAGTGCAAAGACCTCGTCCGGTGATAAAAATACAATACACTGTGGAATTTGCCTCCGACTAGTTTCTCATCTCAGTTCGGTCTCTTTACCTAAGATCCGGTATATAAGTTGATGTTAGTTTTTTAAGTAATTAGAATTTTTCATCCTCTGATGACGCTACCTTGGTTAGTGAAACAATCGCCAGGTCTTTTAAAATGTGTTGTGGTGATTTGGGTTTTCCAAGTGTACTTATCTATAGCTCTTATAAACGTAGGAACACATGGAAAATATTAGCAGGTGTTGCACCACATGGTGTAATAATATTATGGAAAATATTGGCAGGTGTTGCACCAAATGGTGTAATAATATTTTAGCAAGGCTTATCGAGGATCGACATCTGATAAGAAAATTGTTGAGCAGAGCAATGTTTCGGATCAGTTGGTGCCTGGAGACCTCATCTTGGCAGATGAAGGTTTTTTAATTAAGGACCTTCTTCCTACAGGAGTATCATTAAACATCCCAGAATTTTAAAGCACACTCCAGCTTAGTTTCAAGTATATGAAACTTCAACTAAATATCCAAACTAGAAACCTTATTTTCTCGCGGAAAACCAGAAAACACTAAATGAAAAAGGATTTACCATTACGAACGGATTTCTTTGGAGTCATTATAGGCTCCGCCCATTTCTGTGACGTCATGACTGTCAGGCTGTCTATTACAAACGGCTTGTTTCAAGAGAAGACTCACTCAAGCTCTCATCTTGTGCGAGTGTAAAGCTCTGGACCACAAAAGACAACTACTAGACGGCATTATAAAACTTCACCCTACCCAATCACTGTGCAGACTGGTTCAAGGCACAGTGATTTTGGAATGGGTGGAGTAGAAGAGACTAAGGGCATGCACAATAAGCCAAAGGCTGCAGTGCTATCAGGGCGGCAGACGCGGACGAGCCCTGAGGGAGAAAAAAAAGCTCTCATCTAACAATGCTTGTAACTAAGCTAAACTAAAGATTGTTTTTATGTTCTTCATTATTTTTGAGATGAGAAGCAATGTATTACTAAATTAATAAAATAAATTAAAAAAAGTAATACAAATAATATATTCAAAAACATTTTTTATAAATAATAGAAAATTTTATTGTAGCATTTTTCACTATATTTTAATATATAAAAAAACAAAACATTTGACTTATCACTGGTGAAATGCTACATTTAAATATAAAATAGAAACATAAAGAAAATAATTAACTTAACGAAATAGTTACAATAATACAGCAAAGACACTTTTTCCAGTTAACAGAAACAGCATTGAATTACTTGCATATATCCCAATGATCTCATCATTTCCCAGTGAAATAACTTGCTGTTGTGCAACATTTCTAATATTTCTTCCAGATGTTCTGTTTCTCAGCACACTTGAATCTACTGGCTTATTTTGCCGATACAGAAAAAGGTGTCTTGTTGCCTCGCATACAGCTGCATAACTCAAGTCTGGAGGGCATACCATGTATTTTTTCTGCCTTTTAGATGCCTAAGAAGCAAAAAAGCTTTGTAAGTTACATGTTGGATGAAAATGCATTAACAACACAGTACCTGGAGGCTATTTTTATTACATCCCTTTTAAAAACAACAATAAGCTTATTTGCTAATAAGTAAAACAACAATAATATTCACAGTCATGTGCAAACTTGCAAATAAACATACAAAAAGATTATAATTCGCTAGAGTTGTGCGTGAGATGACAAAGAGAAAAATACATGTGGTAGTGGACTTTTCCTTTACGTGATAGTAAAGGATTTTTTCACGCCCGAGGAGATACCACCACATACACCAAGGGGCCGGTGAAGTCCCAACGGACGTTTCCGGTTCTGGTGTATGAGTCGGTTTCCCTTATAAACAAAAATGATGATGGCTCCTCCTTGTACAAAAGATCCCGGAGATAAAATACCCCTCCATTCGGATCTCCGGGAGAGGGGTGTGCAGGTGGCACCGGCATCAAGATGTAACATATCCTTCTTGAATATATGTGGCTTAAATTCCAACCTGAACTCCGTCCACCATGTCCTCCACGCTAATAGGCCCCAACTCATCTCCCCCACTGAAACCCAAATCTGTGCCAAAACAGCCACTAATCACCTTAATTTCCCGGGGCATGAGCTCCTTACTTCCTTTGGATTGCATGGAGGCGTGTGTGCATACGTCCGTAGCAGTCTACCCTGCACTAGACACCTCAATTTAGAAGCTGGAAGAAAAGACATACTTTGGATGAAACTCTCTCTTAGGGCTGCAACTAAATTCATCTGTTGCAATTACAGGTCACCTTCTCACAACAACTTTGTCCAGCTCTTTTGACTACCTTTCTGAAAAAACCGACTGATTTCTGAATATCGTTCCTCCAAGATCACTATTCTTGGTGACTTCAATGTTCATAATAAGGAATGGTTAGGATCTTCAAAAACCGATCCACAAAACCAGGTGCCGTTTGGCTGTAGATATCCTTGTTCCGATTCTTGCCGGAAACGCAGAGGCGGCCACACGGAGGGCTGTTTCTAACTGGAGCCGATGATGCAATCACCATGACGGCCCCGACACAGCCCTCTCGCTTAGCCACTTACCCTTGCGATCCCGGAGGAACCAGAACTTTGGAATGCAGTTAACCGCTTCTGCCCATAAACGCCGACATACGTTGGATACCTGGGTCTAATGAAATCAAACAAAGCCACTTGGCTAATATCAAGGCTGCTACTCCGCAACCTGGTGCACCTGCTATTCTACTTCAACCACTGCTTGGCCGGGCTCTCCACCTCGATCTAATCTCGGTACCTAATAATAGTAGAACAACATACAGCAATTATGACAGCGGAACGCTCTGAATCTCAAAAGTTCATGTACAGACCCTGCGAACGGCGGTGGAGCTACTAACTCTGCTTCTGCGGCGTTCCGGCCGACCGGGCGCATGCAGTCTCGCTACTCTCGACTCTCAGCCGTGCTGGGACTGCCGCCCGGTGAAAACGACCTCAGTTTTCTCGCTCAGCATGTCGAGGCCCCTGCATGGTGGACTATACTCACTTTACCACCAGTCCTCAGTTCAGCCCGCCGGATCAAAATACAAAATATAATTAAAAGTGTTTGCAACTATTTAATTCCTTGTCAATGGAGTAATTGCAGTTTATGACTGTTAATTAGGCTGGGTAGTCCCTCCCGGATTATCAACTTCGTGACAATATATATATATATATATATATATATATATATATATATATATATATATATATATATAATGCAACTTTATATCATAAAAAGCAAACCATGTACCAAAATTTGGAAATTTTGATCATTACGTTAAAAGAAAAAAAGTTATAAGCATTATAGTTTTTCTTCTTAAAATGTCAAAAGTCGAAATGCAAAACGTCAAAATTGACATGTTCTAGATAAAGAACCTCAAGCTAATACGGCCTAGGTAGAATAATTGTCATAAGAAGTGTACACTAAGTGAAGATTGGAACCTGTGATGAGCACTGATAAGTACACTTGGAGAACCCAAATCACCACAACACATTTAAAAAACCTGACGATCGTTTCACTAACCAAGTTAGCGTCATCAGAGCATGAAACATTCTAAATACTTAAAAAACTAACATCAACTTATATACCGGATCTCAGGTAAAGAGATCGAACCGAGATGACACACTAGTCGTAGGTAAATTCCAAAGTGTATTGTATTTTTATCGCCTGACCAGGTCTTTGCGCTATCCCTACTACTTTATCTAAAAGTGTCTATCTGTAATACTCTTGAGAAAGTTCAACGACAGCTAAATTAACAACGGTTCCTTTGGCGGCAATAACTGTATACTTGTGTTATCGGTAGAACGTGCCGAAAACGTGGGAATTTTATTTAGCAAAGTAATCGATCAAGTGACTCGTAATTGGCGCTGGTGCACTGTTCATACATTCTTTGTTGCAACTATATTTCGCAGGATATACACTCTCAAACCCATTCAGCTGACCTGGTTTTCTAACATTTTTTATTAATTTATTTATTATTCACGTTGATAAAGACAATCTGAAATTAATAAAAAATGTTAGAAAACCAGGTCAGCTGAATGGGTTTGAGAGCGTATATATTGCGAAATATAGTTGCAACAAAGAATGTATGAACAGTGCACCAGCGCCAATTACGAGTCACTTGATCGATTACTTTGCTAAATAAAATTCCCACGTTTTCGGCACGTTTTTACCGATAACACAAGTATACAGTTATTGTCGCTAAAGGAACCGTTGTTAATTTAGCTGTCGTTGAACTTTCTCAAGACTATTACAGATGGACACTTTTAGATAAAGTAGTAGGGATAGCGCAAAGACCTGGTCAGGCGATAAAAATACAATACACTTTGGAATTTGCCTACGACTAGTGTCTCATCTCGGTTCGATCTCTTTACCTGAGATCCGGTATATAAGTTGATGTGAGTTTTTTAAGTATTTAGAATGTTTCATCCTCTGATGACGCTAACTTGGTTAGTGAAACGATCGTCAGGTTTTTTAAAATGTGTTGTGATTTGGGTTCTCCAAGTGTATTTATCATAAGAAGTGTGTTCTATAAAGCCCTAAGTTTCTGCTTCAGCCGTCACTGTCCTTCATTTTACTTAAATATTTGCAAAAAATGAATTTCAAATAGACGTTTTCTCTGATGCTTTGGCAGTAGTTTCAATTATAGGGTTATGTTATGATACATGAAGAAAAAGCTGTACTCCTTTTTAAGCACATTGCACTCACGGAGCAGTGTGAGATTTGGCATGTTCATATAAAGAAGAAGAGCAGAAAGATAAAACTTATGTATATGTGTTACAAATAGATAAAACAATGCTTTGTCCTGATTAGACAGTTACATTCCGAATCCCAGGTTTCAGCTGACTGTTAGTATATTAATATGTCAATGGGCGAGACAAATGTCAACATTTTTTGACACAACAATGCAGCGCTGGCAGCTACTGGCGCCTGGTGAACTCGCCCATTCACATATTAATATACTAACCGTCAGCTCAAACCTGGCACTGGGATAATAATTCAGCGCTGGCAGCTTTTGTCACCTGGTGAAGTCTCCCAATGTAAAACACATATTTACTCTATGGTCGAACAGATGTATGTGGATGCATTCATACATTCATAATGAATATTTAACTTCAGTTATTCAGTTTCTAAAAAAGTAACTACAAATTTAATGAAGTAATTGGATGATATGTTAGGATTTTAGTGAATTTTCATTAAACATATTTTATCTTTGTGATTTTTCTTTTAAAAATTCACAAATATAAAGAGATACCGACTTTGCATTTGGAAAAAATGGCTTCAAATGAGCGCAAGCTGAGCCCCCTAAACCCCTTACCATATACATACATACATACATATCACAACGATAACTCTGAAAATAATATGCTGACTTTGATCATATTTGGTGAGTACCTTCCTTTTACAAGTGGCTTTGTTAAGTTTGTTAGTCGGGAAAATCGGACTAGTTTTCCCTGGCAAATTTTAGGTTTTCTTCTGGAACATGTTTATACCTCTAGAAATAACAAAGCTATGGCAACCAAATTTGGTAAGTGGCTTTATATTATAGAATGTGAATTACACACGAAAATTTAGATACATATTAGGTATATATGCATTTTGAATATTATAATTTTTTTTTGCAAATTTTCGTGTAAAAAATATTTTGTAAATTTTTGTTTTGTTTTCGAAGAAATAATTTTTGGAAGATTTTTTGTGAAGTGTACATAATAGAGATGTGCAAACCCATGTTTTTTCGAACCGTATTATGAACAAACCCAAGCAAATATGTTGCCTCGAACTTCGAAACTCGGAAATAGTATGTCTAAGGTTCACAGTCGAACTTCGAACTTATTAGAAATTCAAAATCGAACATCGAACTACCCAAAATTCTTCAGTGTTCTTATATCATTTCCTTAAAAAAAGATTTAGGAATATTGTAACATACAATATTTGATATGTAAAAGATTCCCACTCTTTTTACAAAAAGGAAGTGTTCGACAAATTTGCAGGTTGATTGGGTGAAAATGCCTTCCGGTGCTGATCGTTGTGGAGATGGGTCAACGTTAAGTCAAAACCACAATAACAAAAAATATTTTAAACATTTTTAGATTTCTAGATCCATCCAAGCTCAATTATAAATATGTTGTTGTTCGGTATTGACTAGGCAGTTTTAGCAAACAGATTGAGAGGGTTCAAAGTGAGCATGATAGGTATATAACAATAAAAATTTAAAAAAATAGGAAACCGACTTCATTAAGAATAATTCAAAAACTACTGGTCAGATCTTCATCAAATTTATATGGCACCACATGAGAAGCAACAGCTTTCAAAAAAAAAAAAGAATCATTACAATCGGTTCACCTAGAAAAAAGTTCTGAGGTATCACAGCTTAAAAAAAAATGCAGTCGAATTGAGAACATCTTCCTTTTTTGAAGTCAGTTAAAAATAACCACTTACAAGTTTGAACTGTCTGCTGATTGTGAATATGTAACTGTTTTGGCTCACTGTGAAATAAAACATGTTGAAACCAACGTTTTCCAAAGGCAATCTATAATTATCCTCAAATTCTGAAAATTTATGTTACCGATTGCCTTCAAACACCGCCATCATAATGTTGTTACTGGCAAGGGTGTTGGGAGGCTAGGATATATAAGAAACACAATTCTGTGATTGCTAAATGGCTCCGTTGTGTCTCAATGTGTCTCACCTACTATCATAAATATGCATGAGTGAAATCTCCTGAAATTACACTATCAACTCAATGAGACCGATAACGTTTAAAGCGCCGCTACCGAGTTAAAGGGGCCGCAACTTCGCTGCCTTTGACAACATTCAATGCCTGTAAAGTTAAATTTCGAAGTATTTTTGAGCAACGAAGTTCGAACTATTTTGAAGAATTACATATTTCGAACTTCGAACTACTTCAACATCACTAGTACGAACATATTTTCGAACCAAAGGTTCGGTTCGAATTTGGGTTCGGTTCTAAATTTCGAAGCTTCGCACACCTCTAGTACATAATAATAAAAGTTATTGTAAAAAAATATTTAACATTTTCGTGAAAATTAGTTGTTTAGCAAATTTTCGTAAAACAACATAATTTGCGTGTGTCATTACTTTAACCAATGTTTGCAAAGAAAATAGCAATTTTCATTAAAGAAATTGTTTGCAAATTTTCATGCAAACATTTTAAAAAAATTTTTGCCAAAAATCTTTTTGTGGAGAATTATACTTTAGCAGCTGTTTAAATAGCTTGAAGAGGTTCGTTCCCAAGAAAATATGACCAGTTTTTTTTTTTTTTTTTGGGAATATTTTAAGTTCATTTTCGGAAAATTATCGTGCTTTTTCACACAATAAAGTTATTTTGATGATTTCGTTTCTACTATATGTAGGTTATACCATGCCTTTTATTTAAAAAAGACATATTTGCCATTAAAAACAATTTTATGAAAATTCACTTCCATAACACGCTTGCTGCGTCCAGACTTTTATTTTTCACTTTTGCAGGTGGAAATTATTGTTGATTGCAATAATCCCTATAGCTACTTACTATATTATACACACATAGCTAAGAATAGTAACAATGTGCATGCAAGGTGGTAAGTTATATCTATTAGCCATCTGTTTATCTAAAACTGGCCGTGGGATAATCTGCAAAATAGTCAAAATAAATAATAAACAAAGTGCATTGCCTGAGTATGCCTAAAAAAATTAACTACCATAACACACTTGCTGCGTCCCGACTTTAAAAAAAATCAATATTCAATTATATAAAATATGAAGTTATACTTTTTTTATTTTTTTTTATTTCAACAACAGACCATGAGGGCTTACAGCCTAAATACTATCGTACCGTGGGTGTCGACAAGGAGGAAAGAGGCAACTTGTTAATTCTGGACTTGAAGGTTTGGAGGTTCGGGGGAGAAGGAAAAACATGTGCCGGCAAGGAATTCCACAACTTGGAAGTCCTCGGGACAAAAGAGCGGGCATAACAAGATGTTCTATGTCTGGTGACCTGGACAGTAAAAAGGTGGATTCGCTCTGTTCCCCTGGTAGTTCTGTTGGGGGCAGCAGGTGGAGGAACTATGGAAGAAAGCTCCTCTGAGCAGTGCCCGTGCAGATATCTATAAAAGAGAGAGAGGTCACCAACGGGGCACGTTGGTGGGCAAGGCATGGCAGCCATTGGGGGATGGTAGGGTCACCGATGAGAAGTATAGCTCTCTTCTGAATGGAGTCCAGGATAGCGAGTTTAGAAGCGGCAGCGGCACCCCAGATGTGGGAGCAGTATTCGAGGTTTGGTCTTATTTGTGAAGTATATAAGGTATAGAGATTAGCTGGTGAAAAGTATTTGCGAGCCCGGAAGAGGAAACCTAATTTCTTAGCAGCCGCTTCTGCAATTGATGTGACATGTTGGTGCCAATTGAGATTGCGATCCATAGAAATGCCAACAAGTGAAAAGGACTCATTACTTTGAATAACTTGGTTGTTTATTGTGATGGGTCTAGGGCTGGTGTATCTCTTATGAGAAAGAAAGCAATACTGTGATTTGGTGGGGTTGAATTGTACAAGATTTCTACTTCCCCAGTCTAATATTTTTTGGGGATCAACGGAGACAGAACCCTTCATGAGCCTGCGATCCTCATCTAATTGGGCTAAAGAGACAGGCTTAGAATATTGTATATTTGAGTGGAGGGTGCTGTCGTCCGCGTAACTGTGAACTGGGTTGGATGTGCTAGAGAGGAGGTCATTGATGTGGAGAAGAAACAAAGTAGGGGCTAAAGCTGAACCTTGAGGAACTCCTGCATTAATTGGATACAGTTTAGAGGAATGGCCATCCACGACAACAGAAATGCTCCGGTTGGAGAGGAAATTTGCTGTCCACGCACAGAGTTTTGGTGCTAGGCCATAGGCCGGTAGTTTATTAAGCAGCACTGCGTGCCAGACCTGGTCAAATGCTTTGGATATGTGTAGAGCGACAATCTGGGATTCACCGTGTAGTTCCATAGACTTGTTCCAAGAATGGGTGACAAAGGAAATGAGGTCGGCAGTTGATCTGCGCTGACGGAATCCATACTGCCTGTTGTGGATTAGACTGTGTTTTTCAAGAAATGTTAGTAATTCGGTGTTTATATATTTTCCATCACTTTAGAGACGACTCAAAGGAGAGAAATAGGCCTGTAGTTGCTAGGAACCGCTTTGGATCCTTTCTTGGGGACGGGTTGTACTCGAGCAGTTTTCCAGTTACTAGGGAACATGCCTCTATTGTAAGATGTCTGAAACAGACGAGTCAGGACAGGGGCAAGTTCTGGTGCGCATTTTTTGAGAACAATTGCTGGGATCTCGTCAAGGCAGAGGCTTTCCTGGTATTAAGAGAAGAGAGCATCTTTCGTACCTTTTTAGTTTTGAAAGTGATATCCGTCTTTTTATGTGCGACATTGGGGACTGTTGGTGGTTGAACATTTGGAGGTGGATTGAGAGTAGAATTGCCGGCGAACAACGAGGCAAAAAGTTCAGCCTTGCCCAGGGCGGTAAAAACAATTTCATCCCCTGAGACAAGAGGTGGGAACGTGCTCTTGCAGAAATTATTCCCAATAGATTTAGCAAGAGTCCAGAAGGGTTTGCTGCCGCTGGAGCTAAAGAGTACTTCGTTTTTGATGTGGTTATTAAACGAGTTTTTTGCCTCAGAAAGAATGCGGACATAGCGGTTTCTTGCGTCATTAAATGCTTGACGGTTTTCTTGACTGGAAGTGTGTAGACACGTTTTTTGAACTTGGACCTTTTCAAGTCTGGCCTTGTCACAGGTTTCAGAGAACCAGGGCTTTTGAGTGGCTGCAGAGGTTAGTTGACTTTAAATTTAAATCAGCCAATAACGTACCTGAATATATCCAAAGGCATTCAAAGTTCCAGCATGTCTAATATTAAAGTCGTTTCCAGTCCCCTCTGGTTGCCAGAGACAAACATCAACATCATGACGTATACCAATGGCAGGAGGCATATCTCGGTTAATGACAGCTGTCAGTATTACTTGATTACTGCCTAAGATCGCCTTATGAGTAACCTCGTGTGTTGTAACTGATAACCGCTCAAATATGCTTGATTTGTCTTCTTCAAAATCACAATCTTCCACTTCTTCAGTGTTGAATGTTATACCCGCTTGTGGTGTAGCCTGAAATATAAAAATAAAATAATTTATCTTAGAAATGCGTAGTTAAGGGTAAAAAGCTATGGAAAAGTTGAATATTTAATCACCATAAGGCTATATTAATATCTCCTTTTTTTTAAGGGTGATATAGAACACCTTGGGGTTTGTTGTTTTCTCGCTGCAATTAGTACACTTAGCTCTAATTAGAGCGAAACCTGACCTCACCTGACTTAACCTCAAAAAAGAACTAATCCCCCAAGAAAAAGCATCTCGCATCCCTAGAAAATACGGTCTCCCGAAAGTCCATAAGTCTGATATTCCCCTTCGCCCTATCGTAAGTGCCCACCGTTCACCCACACAAAAACTTGTAAAACATCTAGCCAAAACTCTCCAACCATTAGTAGAAAAGACTACATCCTATGTCAAAAACTCCACCCATTTCATTGCCTTCTTCAAAACAACACCATTTTTTAAAATGACACCCTAGTTAGCTATGATATACTTCATTATTCACTAATATATCTCTATCTGAAACTGTTGACATTCTCAAAAATAAACACAATATTTCACACGACCACATTTCACACATTCTGACCTTTCTGAAAAAACCAACCATATGATTTCTGAATATCCTTCCTTCAAGGTCACTATTCCTGGTGACTTCAATGTCCATAATAAGGAACGGCTAGGATCTTCAAAAACCGATCCACAAGGGAAAGCAGCGTAGGCCTTTGCAGTCAGCAATTCTTTAGCCAATATGGTTCAACAACCTACTTACTTTCCTCGCAACCTAACACACAGCTCAAATCCCTTGGATCTCCTTCTTACTACAAAACCTTAATGCTATAAGACATCAGTCACCGCCCCTCTTGGTCGCTCAGACCACAGTATGGTCACTGCTTCCTGCACAATGCAACCCGAGGTCACACAGTCATCACACCCACGTATCATTTGGCACTACAACTCCGCGAACTGGGACGAAATGCGAGATTACTTTTCCTTATTTCCATGGGCGTCTGTCTGCTTCTCTCATCCTGACCCCTCTGATATCTCAAGAAACGTCACTGAAATTATCCAAGCTGGCATGGAATTATTTATTCCACGTCCACAGAAAACCTCTTCAGCCACTCAACAGCCCTGGTTCTCTAAATCCTGTGACAAGGCCAGACTTGAAGAGGTCAAAGCTCACAGAACGCTTCTACACAATCCCAGTCAAGAAAACCGTCAAGCATTTAACGACGCAAGAAACCATTATGTCCGCATTCTTTCTGAGGCAAGAAACTCGTTTAATAACCACATAAAAAATAATGTCCTCTCAAGCTCCAACGGCAGCAAACACTTCTGGATTTTTGCTAATTCTATTGGGAATAATTTCTGCAAAAGAACGTTCCCACCTCTTGTTTCAGGAAATGATACTGTTTTTACCGCCCTGGGCAAGGCTCATTGTTCGCCGGCAATTCTACTCTCAACCCACCTCCAAATGTTCAACCACCAACAGTCCCCAATGTCGCACATAAAATGACGGATAACATTTTCAAAACTAAAAAGGTACGAAAGATGCTCTCTTCTCTTAATAACAGGAAAGCCTCTGGCCTTGATGAGATCTCAGCAATTGTTCTCAAAAAATACGCACCAGAACTTGCTCCTGTCCTGACTCGTTTGTTTCAGACATCTTACAATAGTAACTGGAAAACTGCTCGAGTACAACACGTCCCCAGGAAAAGATCCAAAGCGCTGCCTAGCAACTACAGGCCCATTTCTCTCCTTTCAGTCGTCTCTAAAGTGATGGAAAAGTATATAAACACCGAATTCCTAAAATTTCATGAAAAACACAGTCTAATCCACGACAGGCAGTATGGATTGCGTCAGTGCAGATCAACTGCTGACCTCCTTTCCTTTGTCACCCATTCTTGGAACAAGTCTATGGAACTACACAGTGAATCCCAGATTGTCGCTCTAGACATATCCAACGCATTCGACCAGGTCTGGTACGCAGCGCTGCTTAATAAACTTCTGGCCTATGGCCTACCACCAAAACTCTGTACCTGGACAGCAAATCTCCTCTTCAACCGGAGCATTTCTGTTGTCGTGGATGGCCATTCTTCTAAACTGTATCCAATTAATGCAGGAGTCCCTCAAGGTTCAGCTTTAGCCCCTACTTTGTTTCTTCTCCACATCAATGACTTCCTCTCTAGCACATCCAACCCAGTTCACAGTTACGCCGACGACAGCACCCTCCGCTCAAATATACTAAGCCTGTCTCTTTAGATCAATTAGATGAGGATCGCAGACTCGTGGAGGGTCCTGTCTCTGTGGTTCTCCAAAAAATATTAGACTGGGGAAGTAGAAATCTTGTACAATTCAATTTCACCAAATCTCAGTCTTGCTTTCTGTACGAGCTGCTTACTTTAACAGTGTGAGCCGAAGAACTATACTAAAATACCAAAGAGCTGTGAACCTTGCTGTGGACTGTATATTCAATTTTACTACAAACTTATATTATTTATAACAACTGACTGCTTGTCACTAACAATATAAAGTAACTTAATAACTATGAATATAAGGACCAAACATTTTTCCCCCCAATGTAGGAACTACATTCAATTCTACGAAACTTCTAACTTGCACAATTTTACAATCGGTCTTCTAAAAACTCCTGTTGTTTTAACATCTACCACACGAATACGCCCATCGGAACCTGGATACAAAGCCGTTACTCGCCCCAACGGCCATCTATTTCTTGGTAAGTTTTCATCTACCACCAGCACTACATCTTCAAGTTTTAAACCGTCCCGATCTTCAAACCATTTACCTCTTTTAACCAAGGTTGGTAGATATTCCTTCAGCCACCTCTTCCAGAAATGGTTTGCCATTTGTTGTGCCAACTGCCACTGCCTTTTTAGACATACTTTTACGTCACTCTCAAATAATATTGGTCTATTATATTTAAAAATTAATAGATCATTTGGTGTAAGACAAATTGGGTCTTTTGCGTCTACACTAACATCAGTCAGTGGCCTGTTGTTAACTATGTTCTCAATTTCTGCTAGAACCATTTGCAGTGTTTCCTCTTTAGTGTGTTTCTCTTTCAAAGTGAATTTTAAGGCTGTCTTTACCGATCTTACTAACCTCTCCCAGCAACCTCCCATATGTGGTGCACATGGCAGATTAAAATGCCATTCTATTTTAAGTGTTGTTAATGTCGACTTAATCTTGTTCTGATCTAGATATTTTATTTCATCCTTTAGTTCTTTGTCTGCTCCACGTAAGTTTGTTCCGTTGTCTGAATAGAGAGCTTTGGGTGATCCTCTTCGAGCCATAAATTTTTTAATTGCCATTATTGCAGAATCCGATGTCAATTTATTCGCTACTTCGATATGCAGCGCCCTAGTGGTTAAGCATGTAAAAATAACACCATACCTTTTTTCATTTCGTCTACCTACAGTTATTATAATTGGGCCAAAATAGTCTATCCCAGTATGAGTAAATGGTTGTACAAATGGTATCAGACGTTACTCAGGTAACTGTCCCATTAATTGGCACATTGGTTTCGCTCTATTTCTTTTGCAAATGTTGCAAGTGAACCCTACCTTCTTGACTAAGGACTTTATATTTATTAACCAACATTTTTGTCTCATTTGGTTTATGACCATATTGGTTCCAGAATGTAACAACTTGGAATGGCAATAAGCGGCCAACAAAAAGGAAAATTTGGTTCTATCCAGGATTATGGGGTTTTTAACAAATTGGTCCATGTCTGGAGCTTTCATAATTCTACCAGTGACTCTCAATATTCCGTTTATATCTAAATATGGAAAGAGCTTAAAAATCTTACTAGACTTTTTAAGTGAAATTCCTTTTTGTAGAGATTTTATTTCAGTACAAAAACTTTCGCTTTGAGACTGTTTAATCCAATAAATTTCTGCTTGATTGATTTCTTCAACGCCTAGCTCCTGGGTATTCTTTTCGAGTCTGAACTTACAGTTGCTAACAAATCTATATACCCAAGCTGTAGCGCGAATCAGTCTATTATATTTAGAGAATCGTTTAATGTCTATCAATGGTTCTTTGCATACTGTGGTATCAAGAATCGAGAAGTTTTTTTTCTCTTCAAGTTCATCGGTATGTGTTTCCTTGACGTTAAGAGTGATGTCTGCTGGCCAGTACTGTTCGTCGAGTTTCAAAAACTCAGGCCCCTTAAACCACCTACTTTTGTCAGAAAAGTTTATATTTATATCTTCTCGGCTTACATCGTCAGCTACATTATCTTTTGTCGAAACCCATCGCCAGCAATTTGGATCTGCCAGTTCTAAAATTTCTCCTATTCTATGAGCGACAAAGGTTTTGTATCTTCTAGCATCGCTCTTGATCCAAAAGAGTATAGTTTTTTGGTCTGTCCAATAAAACGTTGATAGAATCTGAATTTCTAGCTCATATCTTATACACTTTCCCATCTTATTTGCTAATACAGCTGCCTGTAGTTCAATTCTTGGGATGGTAATGGGTTTAAGTGGCGTCACACGTGATTTAGATGCCAGCAGACTTGATTCAAATGAATGTTCATTCGCTGTTCTAATATACGCTGCCACTCCATAAGCCTTTTCACTACTTGATAACTATAAATATAAGGTCCAAACACTTTCTATCTCATAAGAGATACACCAGCCCTAGACCCATCACAATGAACAACCAAGTTATTCAAAGTAATGAGTCCTTTTCTCTTGTTTCTGTGGATCGAAATCTCAATTGGCACCAACATGTCACATCAATTGCAGAAGCGGCTGCTAAGAAATTAGGTTTCCTCCCCCGGGCTCGCAAATACTTTTCACCAGCTAATTCCTATACCTTATATACTTCACAAATAAGGCCAAACCTCGAATACTGCTCCCACATTTGGGGTGCCGCTGCCGCTTCTACACACACTATCCTGGACTCCATTCAGAAGAGAGACATACGTCTCATCCGTGACCCTACCCTCACCCAAAGGCTGCCATCCCTTGCCCACCGAAGTGCAGTTGGTGACCCCTCTCTCTCTTTTATAGATATCTGCACGGGCACTGCTCAGAGGAGCTTTCTTCCATATTTCCTCCACCTGCTGCCCCAACAGATCTACCAGGGGAACAGAGCGAATGCCCCCTTTTACTGTCCAGACCATCAGACATAGAACATCTTGTTATGCCCCCTATTTTGTCCCGAGGACTTCCAAGTTGTGGAATTCCTTGCCGCCACATGTTTTTCCTTCTCCTCTGAACCTCCAAACGTTCCAGTCCAGAATTAACAAGTTGCCTCTCTCCCCCTTGTCGACAAAATAGTATTTAGGCTGTGAGCCCCCAACACACACTAATCGTTATCTTAACGCCCAATCTCACAATCACCCATCGCAATTAAATTCCGTGATTCGAACACTAGTAACACGATCCTCAGACTAACGGACAACAACAATAAACAGACAGAATTAAACTTTTTAAGACAGACATTGCTAGAAAACGGATACGACAGCAATGACATACTACAAAACATTAGAAACGCATAACAATAACAAACCACTACACCACAAGAAGAACAGACAGAGTCCACACAACAATACACAGCGTTTTTACCATACATTAAAGGTGTCACCGACAAAATCAGCCAAATTTTTAGAACCCATAATATCAAAACCATATTCATAACAGCAAAAAGTGTCAAATCTGATAAAAACTCCCAAGGATACGATTCCAAACGAATTCCACGGAGTTAAGAAATTCCTTGTGCCGACTGTTCCCGAACTTATGTAGGACAAACAGACGCATCCACAATAGAATATATGAACACACCCTCGCAGTTAGAAAATCCGACCGCTCATCGGTGCTGGCCATGCATCATATTCATAGAGGACACAAAATAGACTTCGACAATGCAAAAACAATAGCCCCAGTTTACAACTTCAAAACCAGAATTATCCGCGAAGCAATCGAGATCGAAAAAGGTCCCAATGGTTTAAATAAGAGATATGATGGTCTTCGTCTTCCAATTAGTTGGAAACCTATTATATCTTCATTACAAACACACAAAAAGACAATAAATTCAATAGACAATTTTATTACCCCGTTACCTAACTCAACAAATACCTGCAATCCTCTTAATTCTTTAAGTAAATAGCTTGAAGAAGTTCGTCGGCCAGGAAAATCGTACCAGTTTTTTCGGAAACATTTTAAGTTTATTTTCAGAAACTTTTTTTACTTTTTCAAATAAAGTTATTTTGAGGAAATACGGTACATTGTTTCCACTATATAGGTTACACTGGTAGCCACAGGATGCCTACTTTCATTAAAAAAAGTTCGGGACGCAGCAAATGCGTTATGGTAGCGAATTTTCATAAAAATGTTTTTAATCGAAAATGTGTCTTCTTTTTACAAGAAGGACATTTGGTTGATAGTATAACCTATATAGCATTAACAATGTACCATATTTCATTAAAATAGCTTTGTCGTTTCAAAAAGTACAAACATTTTCCGAAAATAAACTTTAAAAGTTCCAGAAAAACTGGTCTGATTTTCCTGGTCAACGAACCTCTTTGAGCTACTTACACACCTGACAAGATATAATTATTCACAAACAGCTTTAGGACCAAAATTGAAAAAAAATTTATGATAATTTCTTTTACATAAATTGCCTTCAGTAATGTTACACTAAATTCTATTTTTCACAAAAAGTCGACAACTTTTTTTGCAATAACTTACTAAACATTTATTATTGATTACCAACATATCACAAAAATCTTACAAAAAATGATATATACGGAAACACTAAAAACATTTGTGCAAAAACTTTTCAAATTCAGCCACTATTTGAGAGTACCTGTATACGACAACTCGATTTTTTCGTCGATTAATACAAAGAAAAAGCTCTCTGAATGCGTCATTTTCATGGGGCTCCATTTGTGATATGTGTTTGAAATATATGCCAAAAACGTGAAAAGTTGCAAAACAAATGAAATAACTAAAAAACGATGAACGACATAAATTTTTTTCCTTACAAACATGCATTATAATTTGATGGAAAACACACAAATGCAATAACATAAGGGGTGTTTTATTAAAATAAAAAATAAAGCGTGTATCACCAACGACTTATGGGCCACCCTGTAACTGTCAAAATATGTTTATAAGATACAGCTCGAGACACCCTATAATTAACGTATATACTTTTTCCTCATATCTTGTATAATAACGAATATATTGAGCTTTACCATAGAAATGTGTCACCCTGTATATGTGTAAACAGGCAAAAACTGAAACTGACCCCGTATATGGGTTTTAGGGGTTCTAGTTCGCGCTCATTTGAAGAAATCTTATTAAAATTCATAAGTCGCGGTCTTCTTAACGAATTTTTTCTATGAAAATTTACTAAAATATAGACTGTTAAACCATAAACTCTATAGCAGAAACTACTGCCGAAGGATCAGAAACAGGGTATATTGAAATGGATTTTCTGAAAATATTTTAGTAAAATGAAGGGTAGTGATGGTTGAAGCTGAAACTTAAGGCTTTGTGAAACACACTTATTAAGAGATTTTTTTCCACATAATCCGTATTTGCTTCAAATTCGTTGTATGAAAATTGCAAATTTTGACGTTTCAAATCGCGACTTTGACGTTTTAAGAAGAAAAATTATAAAACATTCTAAATATTTTTCTGCTACTTCTTGACACTTTTGAGCCAAGAAAACTTAACCGCAGGGTAAGTTTGATAGTAGAAACGTATATGTCAAATTTGGTTGTCATGGCTCTGTTATTTTCGGAGATACAAAAATTTTCCGAAAGGAAACCCAAAATTTTCCCGGAAAAACTAGTACGATTTTCCTGGCTAACGAACTTATCCAAGCCACTTACAAAAGGAAGGTACATACCAAATTTAATCAAATTCAGCCCATTATTTTTTGAGTTATCGGTTGGATATATATATATATATATATATATATATATATATATATATATATATATATATATATATATATATATATATATATATATATATATATATATATATATAACAAATTTAACATAAAAAACTTCATAGAACTAGTACATAAATTAGAAAACATAAACCAAAACACAAAACTCGCCTCATTCGACATAACAAATATATACACCAATATACCAATTAACGAAACCACAAATATAATCGAAAATTAAATGCAAAATAACAACAAAAAACAACAAATCAACGAAATATTAAACATCCTATTAAAACAAAATTACTTTGAGTTCAACGGAGATACTACATCCAAGAAGACAGACTACCAATGGGATCTCTACTATCAAGCATCATGGCAGAAATATACATACAACAGTTAGAAGATAAAATCAACACCATAAAAGAAACAGAGCCAAACATCAAATGGATAATATACGTCGATGATATATTAATAATATACGACAATGAAAAAACCAACATAGACAATATCCTCGAAAAAATAAACCAAATCAACAACAACATAAAATTTACAATAGAAAAAGAATCAAACACCATAAACTTCCTAGACTTAACACTAATCAGAAAAGAAAACCAGATTGAATACAAAATATACAGAAAACCTACACAAACAGACATCACTATACCTAAACACTCAATACACCCACACACACACACAAAATGGCAGCGTACAGATACTTAATAAACAGAATGCTAAATATACCACTCCATAATGACGAACGAGAAAAGGAGTATAACATCATAATACAAATAGCACAAACAAATGGATACAACAAGAAAACAATAGAAAAGCTAGTAAAACAAATCAAAAACAAACAAATCAACAAAACAGAAAACAAAACACTAGAAATAAACACAAAATACCCAACATCCACTTATAACCACCACATCAAAAAAAAAAAACCCAAACAATATAACTTAAAAATGAGCAACAAAATAATATACAAAATAAATAAAAACCAAGAACACAACCCACATGAATTAAACGGAATATATCAAATAGAATGTAACACATGCAATAAAAAATATATAGGAATGACAAAAAAAATCAATAGAAACAAGATTCAAGGAACATATAACAGCATTAGATGAAATCCACATACCTAGGTACAAATCAAACATAGCTACACACATTCACAACACAAAACACCAAAAACCAGATATCACCCAATTACAGCCAATGAAACATATTAAAGACCACAAAAAAATGGAAATCTGGGAACAATACTACATTCAACAAACAAACAATAAGAAACAGTTAATGCCAGAACAAATCCAAGTACAAACATTTAAACAAAACTTAATAAAGGCCATACAAATAGACAAATTATCAAACCACAGTGATCAAGACAGGAAACCGATACACACGACACAGTCCGAAGGCACAACCAATCAGAGAACAGTCAACTGACCAATAGAAGCTCAACGCGTAGGCGCTACGTACAATCTCAGACATAGGCCACACAGGAGTGATCATAGTTAGTAGCGTGCTGATGATGAACCGGGACGTTTATATAAACACAGATCTCCTCATTAGTCAATTTTTCGTTTCACGAAAAATTCGCTAAAAAGAGACATATTTGCTGTTAAAAACATTTTTATTAAAATTCACTGCCATAAAGCACTTGCTGCGTCCAGACCTTATTGCTCTGTGAACATCTGGGGATCATTTTTGATGTGTTGGTATCTTACTCTGCTTTTCCAACACTTTTTTCCTTGTTATTTTCTTTTCTTTTGCCATTATCGAAGAAAAAAAAACACAAACGGCAATGCACCATTAGTTGATACATAGTACATACCTAGGTAAGTAAAGCTTTTCTATTTAAACGAATGAAGTAATTCGTAAATGAAATGGATGTGTTCTTTATTTTAAATTATTACATTTGTTGATTCAAAATTGAATATGAATTTTGAAATGAACGTTAAAAAAGTGGTGGTAAGTTCCCTATTGCTTTTTTTGCAGCAGAATCGGCCGCAGATGAATCGGTGGTTTGGCAAGAAATTCTATTTAACAATCAAATTTATATGTTTTTCTATCTTAGAAAGACTGGAGAGGTTTAAAATTTATTGCAATTTGCACATGATAAATTATTGTAATCTCCACTTTTTGCAGCAATTAGTGGCGTCCGGTCCATGGAAGCAAGGGAAGCATTGCTTCCCTTAAAATAACGACAACATACCTAAACCGCATTATTTAAAATCCCTTTTGTATTTTAAATATTAAATTTCAAATTCTGAAACTAATTTAATTATTAAAATTTTTATTTCGCAAGCTCACACACATAATTATTTATTATGCAGCATACTGTATTTGTATATACGCTCCTAGCAAGGTGAATGCGACCGATTGCGGACAGCATGAATTTTATCTGATACTACGAGTGGATGCATGCAATGTCTTAAGTTAAATACACGTAGTCAGCGGGCAACTTTATAAAAGAAACCTCGGCTCAGCGCGTTGTACGCATGTTTTTAGAACGTGTTGTACTATGAAGACCGGGTGCGCGTTCAAAGCGAATGTGCCTGATTATTTCGTATATATAAGCAGTCCAGTAAGTTAAATACATTGGCATTTTATGATTATTAATATGGCTGCAAGTAGATCTGCTTTTAACAGCGGTGCCGGTGGGGGTGGGGATTTACAAACTTTACAAACAAGTGGTAATAATAACTGTGATTGTATTGTATGTTTTTTGATAACTAAAGGATTTTCAGCCTTACTGTTTGCTGAAAAACTTGCTATTATTAATATATGTAGGCCGAAACCTACTATAAAAAACTTAAATACAAGAATTAAAACATGCACCTATTCGACATTTCAACGCGGAAAAAACTCATAAACAATATGAATGGTTAAAGGGTTGTGAAAACAGGAATAAACTGTTTTGTTGGTCTTGTAGTCTATTTGTGACTGAAAAGGGGTTGTGGAATAAAAGTGGGTTTTCTGACTTGAATAATCTACATAAACTAGTACAAAGACATGTTATGTCTAAAGCGCATTTACAGACCATTTTAAAATTAAGTGTCTTTGGAAAAACACAAATTGAATACGCCGTTGACAAGCAGATTGAAATTCATCGCCAACACAATGAACTGGTTGATAAAAACAGAAACATATTAAAAAGACTTATTGATTCTATGTGTTTTCTTGGTCGCAGCATGAATTGGGCTTCAGGGGTCATGAGGAAACAACTACATCTGCAAATAGAGGAAACTTTCAAGAACTATTTTCTTTAATAGCCAAATACAACATTTGTTTAAAAAATCACTTGGAACAGTCTAACGTTTTTCGCGGGACATAAAATCGCATTCAGAATGATTTTATTTCGGCTGCTGCCACTATTATTTTGAACAGAATTAAATCTGAAATGAAACAGACTCGTTTCATTGCTATTGTTCTAGCTGAAACAATCGATGTAACTAATTTAAGCAAACTATCTGTAGTAATACGCTACGTAAAAATGGATGGGAGTGTACAAGAAAGATTTTAGGCTTAAAAAATGTGACAGAAGATCGTACCGCAAACGCTCTATATAAAATTGTGCTTAATATTATGAAAGATATTGAGGAGGCTGTTAATAAATTAATTGCCCAAATCTATGATGGGGCTGCTGTTATGGCTGGACGTTTAGGTCTTCAAGGTACAGTGCGGGAAACGTTCTCCATTGCTCTATTTGTACACTGTTGTGCTCATAAATTAAATTTAATTATATCTCAATCTATAAATCATATTAAATAATGTAAAGTGTTAAATGGCTGCTTTTTTCCAAATCTACGAAATGCACACAAGCCTTAGACCCAATTGTTAAAAAACGTTTACCCAAAGTAGCTGCAACCCGATGGAACTACAACGACAGGCTTGTGTTAACTGTATTTGAACACCGTGAATCGTTAATTGTACTTTTTGAAAACATCATGGAAAATAGCAAAAATTGGGACGCAGAAACAATAAATAGTTCTAGAGGATTTTTGGATGGTTCGATAGGAGACTTTAATTTTAATTTTTTACTTAATATATTTTCGGAAATATTTCCGTTTTCAGATAATGTATTTAACATATTGCAATGTAAAATAAATGACATTGGTTTTTGCCTGAAAAAAAATTTGTGAATTTAAATCCATTATAATTCAAAAAAGGAATGAATTTGATAAGTTCTGGGAAAAAACAATTGAATTAGGAGAAGTGGAGCCACGAAGAAAGCGTCTGAGCAATGATAATGTGGCAGACCTTCAAACTTCTTACCGCCGCCTTTTCTACGAAATTATAGATCAAATTCAGCAGCAAATTAACTGCAGATTTGATCATCTCAGTGACCTGACATTTCTTGAATTGTGTAATTTTGGAGGATTTAAAGGGATACCTTTCCCAGAAGATTCATTCAAATCATTATTTAACCACTATGGACATTATTTTGACAAAGCCTTATTATGATCAGAACTTACAGTCATTATGAACTCCGTGTTGTTGACACAAAAACTTACGCTAGTGAACTTTTAACCTTCTTAAAACAATCGAAATTGGAAAATGCATATTCTGAAGTGTTCAAATTATGTGAATTAGTATTAACAAGTCCTGCTACTAGTGCGTCTGTAGAACGAATTTTTTCTACATTGAAACGTATCAAGAGTTTTGTTAGAAATTCAAAAGGGCAGGAAAGACTTTCCTAAATTTCAATTTTGTCAGTTGAAAAGAAACTCGTCCAGGAAATGTCCCAGAATCCACAGTTACATGACGACATTATTAACGAATTTTCCAAAAACAACAGAAGAATTGAGTTACACTATAAATAGGTAAGTTTCTGGGAATTGCTTCCCTTATTTCAAATGTCACCGCACGCCCCTGGCAGCAATAGATCACTATGGTGGAATTACAAACTTACTGACACAGAGTCCACTATGTGAAGACTGGAACCAGTGATGAGCACTGATAAGTACGCCTGGAGAACCCAAATCACCAAAACATCTTTTTACAGACCTAGGTTGTTTAAACATGGTTCTGAATTTTTTTCCAAAAAACCTTCAGGTGGTAGGTAAGCCGCAAATTTACCCTGTTTTCTGCTGCTTTAATGACATTTCTTTTAATTATAATAAAAAACGTTTACCTTAGAAAAACTGCTTACCTCGTTATCACCTGTAAGTGTTTCCAAAAGTTCTGAGCTACCTTTAACTATAGGGGACCGAGCAATGTAATGACCGTTAGAATCTCCAACAATAAACTCTGGCCATATTAGTCCCTCTTCATCCTTTATCAGCTTTATTGATAAAAGCGAATCTTTAATACCCCAGGTAGTAAGTTCTGATTTGATCTCTGCATACAATTTTCCAGACACAACAGTTCTTTCCTTGTAATCAACATCCAGAAAATCAATATGGCATGTTATTTTAACTGATTCCTTTAACGCACCCTCTTCCAACACAGCTGCTATTAGAATTTCATTTGTATTTTGCTTCCAAGCGTATTTAATGCTTTGTTCAGTTAGAGTCTTTGATATTCCCTGAATTGGGTTTTCCGAATCTAAATGGAACTGGCAACCATTATCACTAACTACATATAAGGCTTCACAGTTTCTCTCGAAATAACTGTACCTAATAGTACCATTTGCCTTAAGTTCTCGGATTGCTATTTGGCCCCATATGTTACCAATCTTAGATAATGTAACCCAGTGGAGTAACTCTATAAACCCTTTATTAGGTGCCAAGTGTATACCTACTAACAGTAAATGTATCACAGGAGGGTCATGATCACCTTCATATACTGCATCAGCTATTTCAAATTTTTTGCCTGGTCCAATTACTTCACCAGAAAATAACATGGTCCATGAATCATCGTTACTTCTTACACCTGTATCTAAAATGTAGACTGTATCAGTACCATCTGCTAGGACACACAGGGAGTCTGAAATAAACTTGAATGTGACATTATAATAAAAGTCGTTGTCTTTGCGTTTTCTTGGAATCTGCCATACACATATGCATTCAGATAATTTGTTGCTTAATGAATCTTTGTACGTTTTCTGGACTTTGAACTGCACATCTACAAAATATACAGAGTCGACATCAGAAATTGAGTCGCCGACTAAATGATTATGTAGTGTAAATAGTCTTGCATGAAGTAATGAGAAGTTGCTCAACTCTGTGAACAACTTGTCCACAGGTGCATTCAGGTTTAATTGTAAAACTTCAGGATTTTGTAATGATAATTTGTATCCATCGAAAGTCGGTTCAAGAAGAGATCTGTCGGGGCGCAATTCAATGTTTTTTCCAGACATAGTAAATAAGTATATTTGCCACAAATGATAGTATAATTTAGATATTTTTTTTACATTCAATCTAGATTTTGTGATAAGTATTGAGCACTACATAAAAAATCAATTTCCAGTTTCTGTTACTGGTTTTCTAGGTTAATATTTGACGTTTATCTTTTTCACCATAGACAATTTGAAAATTGACATGAGGCTGACATTAAGCAATTGACCTAATTAGGTCATTGGTAAAGGATACAGTGACTTGATAGAGACAGTGTGGCCATGGGAGATTCGGCCGCCATGTTTTCTCCACATTTAACATTGCGCTTATGGAAGAATAGTAAAAAATTGCACATAATAATGAATTGGCGCACTTAAGAAGAAAACTGTATAGGACCTTTTCTGTAGAGAATTATTTTTTGTTCATAATAAACTAGTCGTAATGATTTCTATTCAGATAGGAAACATTAAAACTGCTATAAAATAATATTTATAAACAATGAATCTGTAGAAACTGTTTATGTTATGAGTTTGGCTACATTGTCGACAGACCGATCTGATGAAGTGACGTTAACATATTTGCATTAATTGTGAACATGAACATGTACTTAGCCAGTTAATTTCAAAATAAAGTAATTAAATGCAAACCCTTGGGTGTATGTTAATTGTTATTAGTTATCAAGTACTATATAACGGTGATCCTTAAACGTTCGTTTCACTAACCAAGTTAGCTTCATCAGAGCATAACATATTCCAGAATATTATGCTATTGTCTGTAATTTGTATTTAAATAACACCAGAACAATTTGGTAACGAATAATTAGATGAATCATAGGTTATGATCTTTATACAAATAATAATCATTAACAAATTCAAGGAAGAGTAAAAAAGTGCAAAAATAATTATGAAACTTTATTCGATGTTCATAAAGGAGTACTCATTACAGTTTTGCTAGCATGTAATTTTTTTGAAATTAGCCTTTTACTTGCTATTTTTAGCCTGAACACAACAAACCTGGTCACATTTTTTTTTTCAGGCTATGACACGGTAAAATATGCATTACATCTGAACAGTCACTTAACATTTTCTTAACAAAGAATAATTTCAATTTTATTTTTTGTGTTTGGACAAAAGAAAACAACCGCCGGAAAATAATTTCCAGTCTTGAAAAAAACTTGAATGTCTTTAATTAAAGTCCTAATTGATAACTGAACAAGCTAAAGTAACTTAAAAACTTCTGTACTCACTACTTCCTACAGGTAAATAATGAATGTAAACAAACAGTTTGTGTTTGGAGAAGTCATGGCGGATTTTGTACCACATCAGATCGGTCTGGCGGCAATGCAGCCAACCTCATAACATAAACAGTTTCTATAGATCCATTGACTAGGAAATTTATTTTATAGCAATTTTAATGATTCGTGTCTGAATAGGAAACATTGCGACTAGTTTATTAGGAGCGAAAAATAATTCTCTACAGAAAAGGTTCTATACAGTTTTCTTCTAAAATGCACCAATTCATTATTATTTGCAATTTTCTACTATTCTTCCAAAAGCGCAATGTTAAATTTGGAGAAAACATGTCGGCCGAATCGCCCAAAATGATACCAACTAATGGCCACACTGTCTCTATCAAGTCACTGTAGTAAAGGACCCTCCGCAGAGACTACTGGCGGATGATCAGAGAAACTTTGGCGATAATGAAAAATTAGTAAATATAGATCAAAGGTTCATAGATTTTAAACCTTGATACAGATCTACCTACTTGCGACGCTTGTATATGCCGTTTATTTGCTTGTCTTGTCTAGTAACTAGTAACAAACATAATAGACAACGCGGTTTATTCTAAGTGCATTATCCCCAAAATGGTGACACTAGTTGTCAACGTGTTCGGTCTCTATAATACGTACCTACCTATTTCTAATTTGTACCCGATTTCTACGTCATCACTTTCACCGGTTGCTTGTGCTTCGCCGTTTTACGAAAATAAAGACCTGCCTGAGGCACCGTTTAATCATAATCATGCCTGAACTGACCTTCTTGACCTGCCTTGACATCAGTTTGCCTGATTAAAAGCTAAAAAAAGAAAAAATATGCTCACATGACTTTGATGTATGACAGGGTTGGTTTTCCCCTTTTTTAGCTTTTGAAGAGGCAAATTGATGTCACAGCAGATCACGGTATGTGAGTTTAGGCGGGATTATGATTAAACAGCACCTCAGGCACGTCTTTCATTTGGTATAACGGCAAAACATAAGCAACCGGTAAAAGTGATGACGTAGGAATCTGGTGCAAATTAGAATTATGCCTCATCTATAATACTGTAGTCACATTTACTAACAGAAGATACTCTTATTCAGAACGATAACTAATGTCTAAACTATCATATCTGACTTGTTATTATATCATGCGTCTAACCAGTTCTAAGGTACTGGATATACAAATACAACGTTAAAATTTTCTACTTCTATCACAGAAGGCCATCTATTATTGGCGGAACACGGAATTTTAACAATTTGGCAAGAATTTTAAATAGACAAAACATCAATAATTATCACGCTTTACTTCCAATGAAAATAATTTTAATTAAAACAAAACTTTAATTTCACTATTTAACATTTATTTAGGAATTGTGTACAAAATTATATAACTACCCAGTGAACATATTTGTGACATTAATGTACATACGATATCGCACTAGTGAAAATGTGTAACTTAATCTTTGTAATAACTCTGTGATATGTATGCGATGAAAACAACACAAACTATTATTATGGAACATCTATATGTGATGTCTAAAATATAACTTTATTCTTTATTTAAAGTTAACAATATGGCTAAGAAGTAGGTATATATCGCTGTTATAAAGCTAATATATTGTCACAGCGAACACTCTGGAATGACATTTCTAGAATAGACCAGAAGTGCCAGGTGTAGAATAGTGTAGAACGTCTAGAATCTCTATAGACAGTATAAATAGACAAGCGGTGCGCAGAGTAAGTTAGTTCAGTATTGAGTAGTGTGGTGTAAAAGAAGTGATCATAGAGTATTAAGCAAGTCAACAGTAAGTGTTGGTGTATAAGAGCGATCATAGAAGGCGATAGTGGAATATAGTTCTATGGACATTTAATAATAGAGAAGAGAAATAGTTTAGTTGACACTGGTGTTGGGAAATAGTTGATAATAATAAATTAGTAGTTTGGAAAGCTGTGTTTTGTTAATCAACAAATCCAGAACCCCGTAGAACGTAACAACTTGTGTCAGAAGTGGGATTTTCAAGCTGGTAGGGGAAATATTTTCCAGAATATTCGTTGAACAACGTGGAAATTTCTAGAATCTCTGGAAGATCAGCAGTGTCAGCGGTAATTCATGACTGGGTGTGTTCTTGAAACAGAATAAACTGTGTACCAGCTTTAAGTACGTCTATGCCTAAGACACGTAGCGCAACAGCCAATATGGACGCCCAGCTATTGGAATTGATTAAAGAAATGAAAGAAGAAGCAAGAAAAAGAGATGAAGAAGCCAAAGAAGAAATGAGAAAAAGAGATGAAGAGGCCAGAAAAAGAGATGAAGAAGCCAAAGAAGAAATGAACAAAAGAGACGAAGAGACAATAGACGAAATGAGACAAAGAGACGAAGAAGCTAAAGAAGAAGCCAGAAAGAGAGATGAAGAAGCTAAAAAAAAGACCAAGAAGCGAAAGAAGAGCTGAGAAAAAGATACGAAGAAGCTAAAGAAGAAATGAGAAAAAGAGACGGAGAGATATGAGAGGAACTAAGAAAAAGAGACGAAGAAGTCAAAGAGCAAATGAGAAAAAGAAATGAAGAGGCCACAAAAAGAGACGAAGAATCCAAAGAAGAAATGAGAAAAAGAGATGAAGAAGCCAGAAGAAGAGATGACGAAACGAAGAAAATTCTCCAAGAGCAAGCCAGCAGAATTGAGAATATTACTTCGTGTGTGAACGAACGTATGAAGCAGGTAAAAGACGACATCTTCCAACAAGTAGAATGTCGAGTAAGAGGTATCAGCGACGATGTATATGACAAGCTGACGAGTATGCAAGAAGAAGTTCAGCAGAAAATGCAAACACTAGAAAAGAGGTGTGATACCCTAGCCAAGGGAAACATCAGACTCGAAAATAGCCCGGTCGTAAGAATTAAGGTCCCCACATTTGATGGCTCAGTCTCATGGAGTATTCATCTACGCCAGTTCGAAGTAGCTGCTACAGCAAATGGTTGGGGCGAGAGAGAGAAAGCGGCCTCCTTAATAGTAGCTCTCAGAGGAGATGCCCTAGATGTGCTCTAAGGTTTTTCCAGGGAAGAACCGTTGAGTTTTGACAGCATTAAACATCAATTAGAGATGAGGTTTGGCGACCAGCATTTACAGCAGCTGTATCGATTGCAGTTGAAAAATCGTTGTCAGAAATCGGGCAAAAGTCTCCCAACATCTCCACGCCGACGTTGCCAGACTGACACGATTAGCCTACCACATAGCTCCGATATAGTTTTTAAACCAGCTGTCGCTGCAAACCTTTATTGACGACATCAGAGATACCGACACGCAACAGACGCCGAGGATGGCGAGACACAAAAACCTGAACGATGCTTTGGCACATTCCTTGGAGTTTTAAGCGGTAAAGCAAGCGTCAGAAAGTCATGTGAAAGTTCGCAGTCTTTAAGTCCAAGGTGAAAATAAAACAGATCCATCCAAGATCATGCAGCTACGGGAGAAAATAGCAGAACAAGTAAAACCGACGTCTCATGGACACCCAATAAGAGCTCACCGTGCAAATCCCTGGCGCTGCTGGAACTGCGGCAAGGTGGGACATATAAGGGGCGAATGTTGGGCTCTAAGATCACGCGCAAGGGAGAAAGTGAAGCTAAGGCTGGTAACCATTTCTCAGGTTAGCGATTCTGGCAGCGCTCTCATCGTAGACGGATACGTAAGCGGTAATAAAACCCAGACGGTCGTCGACACAGGCGCACCTAGGACGATTATTTGCCGCGACATGTTTCCAAGATGGCGAGTAAGAGAGCCAGAGAGAGAGTGCACAGAGTAAATGCAGCCGGTGGTAATCGGATCCAGGTATTTGGCGAAACTGACGTCGAGCTGCAAATTGGGACATGGAAGGCAAAGCAGAGAGCCATAGTCGCCGCCATATCAGACCCGATTATAATTGGCTTGGACATACTTCAGGGTCAGTGCGCTAAACTTGATCTTGGCACTAACATCCTGACTATCGGCGGTAAAGAAATAAGAATGTCGACTGGCAGTAACCTGGTAGTGCGGAAAATCACCATAGAGGAAAATAGCAATGCCTACCGTGAAAGTTCCATTCCAGTGAAGAGAGCTATGAAAGAAAGAGACGACCTAGTTACTCAGCCAGAAGCAAGTGGAAAGAAATACAAGACTAAGGGTGCAAAGACCAGGTAAATGTGAAGCCAACCCAGAAAAACGCCACTAAACACATTTGTTGGAACAGAGCCGATTTTGAAAGGATGAATAGTGCCCGCCGAGATATTTGTGCAAGTAGAAACATCAGAATAACAGCAACTGCACGGAAGAATCAGTACCACCTAAGAACTTCACTTGAAGGGAGCCCCGACATATTGACAAAAAGGAAAAGCATCCACACTGCTGTTGGAAGGCATATACGAATAGAAAGCAACCACATGAAGACCCGTTATGACATGTCACGTAAATCAGCTGGTTTTAAAGAAGGAGATCGTGTGTGGTTCTACAATCCAGTACGACCCAAGGGACGGTCATCGAAACTACAGAAATTATGAGAAGGTCCTTATAAGGTGGCCAAAAGGATCAATGACGTTGTCTATCGCATTCAGAGGAGCCCAAAGAGCAAGATGAAGGTGGTCCATATGCACAGATTTACGCCATACCAAGAAGTGTCAGAATTCGACCGGGACGATCGAGTATAAGAGGAGGGCAGTGTCACAGCGAACACTCTGAAATGACATTTCTAGAATAGACCAGAAGTGCCAGGTGTAGAATAGTGTAGAACGTCTAGAATCTCTATAGACAGTATAAATAGACGAGCGGTGCGCAGAGTAAGTTAGTTCAGTATTGAGTAGTGTGTTGTAAAAGAAGTGATCATAGAGTATTAAGCAAGTCAACAGTAAGTGTTGGTGTATAAGAGCGATCATAGAAGGCGATAGTGGAATATAGTTCTATGGACATTTAATAATAGAGAAGAGAAATATTTTAGTTGACACTGGTGTTGGAAAATAGTTGATAATAATAAATTAGTAGTTTGGAAAGCTGTGTTTTGTTAATCAACAAATCCAGAACCCCGTAGAACGTAACAATATCTACTGGATATATTACAATTTACATGTATCATGTACATCGCAAAAGCAAAATCTCCAAGTTATGTCTATAGATAGCTTAGATAATATTACGATATACCTCTAATATAAATAGGCTTGTTATTTCTTATAACATAACCTTACTTAAATGTCTGTCTCGTGGAGAGTTGTTTCTGTTATGTTTGTTTTCTTGTGCCTAGTTTGTGTGATGTTTTAAAACAGTAGGATTGTTTGTTAATAAATACATTCATCATCGTTGTTAATGTAAGCACTTTACTGTTTACTTTTGACATATTGATACTAATATAAAACAGTGTACACCATTATACCATTAACGTTCTGCATTTTTTAAGTGAAATGTTTCACGAAATATATATTTTTCGTGCACATAATCTGAAGTTTGGTTATTTTCTTCGGGCGCGCTAGAATAAGACGAAAATATGGTCATTTTATTTTTGTTGTAACATTTTTTTCAGCTTCTGGTGTAAGTATAGCATTTTATTATAAACTTGTATAAGAGTTTACTGGGATAAAAGTGTTTACTTTGTTAAAAGAATGAACACCACAGGCAAACATTTTAGGGCTGTGATACATTACACTGTACACATAAATTAGACATCTATAAATATATCAGTACACAATAATTATTTCACGAGACTATAAGGTTTATTTACCAGTAACAAATGTTTACTTGAAACATCACAAAGTGACATACTGGTAATATAATTAGATAGCATCAACTACATCTCCTAGATGTGATTGTTACATAACCGTGCCGTGTCTGAGATATCACGTTGTGATATACTTGCGACATACTGATAAGGTAGCTTTGTTGCTGACATAGAACGTATTCACGAGACTCTTATTTATGTTACATAATACATCGCTATGATATCAATGTCTCATTTGTTACATGCTATGTACATTGATGTGACGCAACTGTGTTGACCGACCCACACAGCACATGGATATCCATTAGATATCCAATGGATATCCACGATGGATATCCAGGACATCCAATGGATATACATGGATATCCAATGGATATCTAATGGACATACAGATGTCCTACCAATATCCATCAATCTGGATATCCATGTGGATATATAGTGGATGTTGTATGGATATACATGTGGTCACGAAATTGATATTCATTATACATCTAATGGTTATTGTATGGATATACATGTGGTCATCAAATGGATATCGCTTTTACATAAAATAGATATCCGATGCTAACCCACCACCATTCTCTTTCTAACCCCATCCCCTCAATGAAAGACTAATATAAGCAAACAAATATTTTATTGTGTTCTAAAATGATTTAAATAACTTTATTTTCTTGATCTATGATCTGGCTCAGGTCTGCATTCTTGCTGTAAAGAAAAAACACACTGCCCATAATCAAATTCATAAGACAATCCAATAAATAATATAATATGAACAAATGTGTATAAATATTACTTTAATTATTATAGCTGTAACTACCACACTTTAGTAGTTATTTCAAAATAATAGGTATTAGTTGTTAATGTTGAGTATCACGACGGAACTGACTATATACCCAATAGTTTTAATCACCTGTAAGTGATCTACTTTCATAATCTACCGGAAGTGATCTGCTTCTTGCTTGTAAGTAAAGACGAGGAATATCCACCAGTAAAATAAACAGTTTTACATACACATAAACTTCCGTTATATAACTAGACAATTTTCGCTGATTTCATACGAAGTAAAAAATATTTACTTGAATCAAGAAGATATTTGTTTTCTAGTTCACGTTCACTAGCCATGTTATTATCAATCAGCGTGCTCTTTAGATATATTCCTAAGTAAATGGTTTAAGGTTATGTACTCACCTGTAAATTATTTACTGACTGAAAATCACAAGAAAACTTATTAATAAAAACAACACACACATTATTTGGAGAAATATCTCAATCTTCTAACTTTAGTTGTAGGCTGTTGTTCATTTTTCATTTAGCAGTTGATGCAAAATGGCAAGATGGAATTCTAAATTTTATAACCTCAACTTTAGTCCAAACTACTTCAAAGCAAACAAATACGAACGGATTTTCGTCATTGTAGCCAACAATTCAAGCATCCAATGCCCCAAGGTGAGTTATTAAATGATCCCGCGTTTATTGTTCGAAAGAGCATTAATTAATAACAATATGAGAATACATTTTTCTCACGAAATAACAGACATAAACAGTAATACTCTCTGTATTGAAATAAAAATAATTTTATTTTATGGTTATAATCGCAATGAGAATTTGGATCGAAATTTATTGTTGGCGCTAGTTTTAACGCTTTCATGTAATTCTTGTGCTAGAACGGGTTATTTTTCTTCCCTTATCTTTTACAAACGTAAATAGCGGTTTCAATAATTTATCAATGTTGTTTCCTGCTGGTATGAACATATTAACGGAACATCAACTTGATGTCCAGTGGACATCTAATAGATGTCTTCTGTATATCCATGGGATATCCAATGGATATCGATTGGATGTCTGATGGATATATACATACTTGAATAAAGTATATACACCCAGATATTCTACTGCATTCGTGATTAGATTTTAATGAATAAGAAATGCTCATATGAAATGCTCTAACAATATCCATTGTATATCCATATGATATCCATCATGGTCATGGACGTAAAATGGATTTTATGTATATCCAATGGATATCCATGGGATATCCTGTGCTGTGTGGGGAGTAACGTCAGATAACTGCCGAAATGCTTAGAAATGTTCGTTCGGAAGTGGAGCAAATATTTTCTAATTGTACGGAAGTGGAGGGAAAACAATTTGAACATTTCATTATATATATATATATATATATATATATATATATATATATATATATATATATATATATATATATATATATATATATATCATCCCTTAATTCATTCATATTTTGTCTTTCTCTTTAATTGATGTTTTATCGCCATATTCAAACCAAAATTTAAAAAGTCGTATGTTGTCGTGAGCAGAATTGAGAAATCTTAAAATGAAGCGTCAGTCAACATAGGATGCCGTTTAAATTTAACGGTATTTTACGGTCCTACCTAAGGGGTAGGCTCCAAGACACCAAAACTTACGCCATCATATGTCCCACTTGAAAACAAAGTCGACGTGTCTCGGATTTTGTTTCTATTTTTTTAATTCTTATATTTTCCAGGTGGGAAGTTTTAATTGACACACCTCGTATACAAGACAGTAGCGGCAATTCTACGTGTTATTTTCTATTGGTTGTAGTGGTCACGTGGCGGATACGCGCAGGAAAAATATTTTCTGTAGATAACAAAATCTATTATATAATATTACAAAGATTAATTTTTTTTGACACAAAAAGGTCAAGAAATACCAGAAAAATAATTTTTAAAGTTTTATAACGTTTTTCGTCAAAATCGCGAGATAACAAGTATCATAATTCACACCGTCGCTTCTCAGGACTGGCCGTTATATTACCACGGCAAACATATCAAATTACATCATCGTCAACATGCAGATAAGTACGTTCCTTGCATATTGCAATCTGACAATTCAGCAGAAAGCGTGGATATAGCCAGACCAGCACGTTGCATTCCTTGAATATCTTCATGAGAACGGCAGCCGTCATCATCTTCCTAGGCTTAGTTTTAATATAAATAAGATGTAAATTTTAATTATACCATTCGTTCTATTATAAGTTTTGTAGCTGCTACTATGTTTGTTTAAGTAGTAAAATACATTACTTTTAAAGGAAAGTGATGTGCAACAGTTGATAATTGGCGCAGTCGATAGGATACAGCTGGAAAGTCAAGAGAATATTGGTTTCTGGTGTATCAACACTTAGCAGAAGAACCACGGATGTTCGTGCTCATTCTGATCCTCTTGTAAGTTCCTCATCCTTTACATTCTCCTTATATATATATATATATATATATATATATATATATATATATATATATATATATATATATATATATATATATATATATATATATATATATATATATATAATTAGGAATAGAGTTAAGATAGATTATAATAATAAAAAGTTATATCTGAGTAATCCAACTATGGATATATTTTTCCCTTATGAATATACATTAGAACCATATACTTAAACTAAAATTATCGTACCCGTCGACAAGCCCCAATGAATCGGACTTATAGACGAGGTATCTGTGAATAACGCTACAATTTCAGATTGTTTAGTATAGTCCTCAGAAGGCAAGGCGTTTTGTAATTATCAGAAACCATAGTAATAATTCAATTACATTAGATTTAATAAGCCATTGAAAGTCAAAGAAATAAATAATTACGATTACGATAGCAGTCAATGTATTGATGGATGTCCCAGTTACGGACATCACACCTCAATACGAAGAACGCGGAGAACTCACCCGATTATGTCAAAAGGACATATTCGCGAAGGAAAACGTGCCGCTAACATCAACACGCCTTGTTAAACAAATAATTCGTACAAAATATGGCATTTTAGTTTATTCAAAAGTATATAGATACCCTGTAATACACAAGGAGGAAGTAGAAAAGCAAGCAGATAAAATGTTAAGCCAAAACATTATTAGACATAGTCATTCACCTTGGTGCTCTGCTATCTGTGGTGCAAAAAAAGAAGCTGCCAGTGAAAAGAAAAAGTGGCATCGACTATAGAAAACTCAATGAAAATACTATCCCAGATAGATACCCAATACCAAAGATCGAAGAAACATTATATAAGATTGGCAGAGCTCAATATTTCTCCACTATAGATCAAATTTCTGGCTTTCATCAGATCGAAATTCACCCGGATGACGTAGAGAAAACTGCCTTCTCCGCCGACTCTGGACACTACGAGTATTTGCGCATGTCATTCGGCTTAAGTAACGCTCTGGAGACCTTTCAAAGACTAATGAACAATCTCCTTTATGGCTTTATAGGTAAAATTTGCCTAGACTATATGGATGATGTCATTATATTCTCCACCTCTCTTCAAGAATACTTAGAGAAACTATCACATTGTCTGAAAAAGGAAGCTGAATTCCTGACCATGTAGTGACGCCAGTAGTTCTATTTTGCATGTTTGATTCTGTTACCTGTTCTGTGTTAAACATATTCGAAAATTGGATCTTTAGGCATAGAGCGCATGTCCATACCGAAGGGAAGGTGGCCGATAGACGTAAATGTACATTAATGCCAACTTGAATGATGTGAGGTCATGTTATGTTGTATAAGGTGATATTGTAACACAATTAATTAAAGATAATAATGTGACGTGAATAGTGTGTAATTACAGGGATGTAGAGTACAGAAGCAACTAAAACATGGTGTCAGTTTATCGAGTACTAAAAGGCACCCAGTAAAGAAGCAAGTTTTAAAGCATTTCTTGAAGTTGACACCGACGAAGGTTTCTCCAATTTTGCCTGTGACTGGGTCATCTTACGAATTAGGTACACATACATTGTATAATATACAATTAAAAAATTGTGTTCTTCAATAGTAATAGTAAATTATGCCACATAAAACACCACCACCATGTTTTTGATGAGACCAAAGACAAATATAACTATGAAAACGTTAAAATTTTATAACTTCTATCAAAAATCAGACCATTACTCTTTTGTAATGGAACTTAAGAACCAACCCGCTAGTTATGGTTGTATCTGTATAATTATAAAAATCCATACACAGGTTGAAAGATCAAAGATAAATTTATTCTGGATCTCTACGACAAGCAAGTACAACAAAGGATTATTAGGGAAACTGATATTATGCTATCAAAAGTGCAAGAATAGTGCAAATCTATAGAATTGTGTACGCAACATCTGAGGATTTTTACTCAGGTAGAAAAAGGTAATGTTGTAAGAAATATCAGAAGAGTAGAAAATCTGGACCTAATCACATGGTAGGTAGATGTGTACAATAAAACTTGCAATTTATCAGATACACAATCACTTTGCCAAAGTATGCTCTCACAACCAGAATATCCAAGCTGTTGGTGACAAACATCAGATATCGGAATATGGAAATATCTTTAGAAGTCAAAAGCAAGTCCGTGGGAGCAGAGCAGAGAGCAACCATACAAGGCAAGGGTCAAATGGTCTGATCGATGACTTTCAGTTGTAATTTTTTAAAGTGCAAGTGAGTGTGATTTTGTGGCATATTCTGTCCAATTTAGTTGTATTCTATAAAGGTATAGGTACTATTACGTAATGTAATTCCTTTAATACCACACTAAAAGCCTGTAGGATCAATAGTCAAACCAAATTTCAAGTTACTTCAGTGGAGTAGCCTCGAATATTTATCTCGGAAACTTTGTGTTTGGTTATTAATTTTCTGGCAACTCAAAGAACTGTATTTTTATTTATTTTATTTTTATATTATTGACATTTTAATTGTTTTATTAACGTTTTATTCACAAACACATCTTTGCATTTGTTATATTAATTAATCTGAATAAATGTGCAATACTCGAATTGTTGACTTATTGAGTAACTGAACGTGAGTTTACAGGTGTGTGTAGCCACTAGAATGATGGTAACCTACACAAGGGTAAATGATAGAAGATCAAATTCTAACATAAACGAGTGGGGTTGCTTATACGAAAATATATACAAGGCCAGTTAAATGGAGGAAAATTAGTAAATTTTGAATATAAATCAAATATTTCATAGCTTTGCATTTCCCTAATTTCCGTGTCATTCAAAAAATGTACACAGGGTGTTTCACATAAGAACTGACACAGAGCAGGGGCATGTAGGTAAACCTAAAATATGGTGATTTAACACAACTTACCCCTATACTAAGTTGCACCACTAAGAAGTGGGGTTTTAAATTTCGAAAAAAATCAATATCTGCGTAATTTAGTGCTAAACTTAGAAAAATCAAGTTTGGTACACATTCTGAGTATACAAGAGCATTAATCAATGGTAAGTAGAGTTCAATTGAGGAATTTGAAAGGGTCGATTAGGGGTGATGCACCCTTAAAATGTCACAATTTTTTAACATATTGGCGGATTTAATAAATTATAATTTCATTTTATGAGGCATTTAACTTTAAAACTTTTGTTGTTCCTGTTATTTAAAAAAATCTTTGTTGGTTTCAAGAAAAACAGAAATAATTCAAGAAATATATTTTATCGATGTTACTAAAAATCATAGAAAATTCAATATTTGCCAATAAAATTATATATACGTCAAATTTGACAATCGGGGAAATAGTGTGAATACGTATAATTTATTAGAAAACAAACAACAGAAAAAAAAATTGCTACCGATAAGTTATAGAAATTCTTCTAAATGACAATTTCATAGGCATCTATTGAATTTTTGACGATTTAAAGTTTTAAGTAACATTGATAAAATATATGTCTTTAGTTATTCGGGTTTTTCTTGAAAACGACAAATGTTTTTTTGAATAATAACAAGCGGCAAAAAGTTTTAGAATTTACTTCCCCATAAAGGAAAATAATAATTTTTTAAAATCCACCAATAGGTCAAAGAAATCTGTAACATTTTATGGGTTCATCACCATCGATTAATGCTCTTGGTACACCCAAAACCTGTACCAAATTTGGTTTTTCTAAGTTGAAGTATTACTGAGGTATTGATTTTTTCGAAATTTAAAACCCAATGTGAAAACTGGAACTTGTGATGAGCACTAATAAGTACACTTGGAGAACACCCAAATCACCACAACACATATTTCAGAGACCTTACGATCGTTTCGTTGACAATGTCAACATCTTCAGAGGAAGAAAATTCTAACATAAAAAACTAGATCCGGTGTATTTATATCGCGTCAAGCTAAACGAGCTAGTCTGAAGTAAAGTTGTCGTCCAAGAACGATTGTTTGTTCATTGCGCAGTGAAACTACGGGGTCGGAGACCTGCTTTAATCTTCTGGTCGACAAATTTATGACCCTTATCTAATATAGGTTTGAAAGGACCTGAGTTATTTAAAGAATCAGCACGTTTCCTTTCGATCTAGAAATTTACTATGTGCCACTGAAATGTCGGGCATTTATGAGATTAGTTGCAAAGATTGTGATCTTAAATACGTGGGCAAAACTAGGAGAAACATAGCCACCAGATTTCGTGAACATCTCGCACAGTTACGATATGGTACGGTGGACAAATCATGTGTGGCACAACATATATGGGATAATAACCACCACATTGACAAAGAAAATTTGAAACTGGTCAAAAATGTCAGACATCAAACTATGCTTGATTCATTAGAAAGTATTTTTATATTAAGGTCTATTAAGAACAAAACTTCATTAAATCGTGCGGCACCTGTAATATCAAGCCCTTTATTTTCTCTTTGCATTTGACCGCTTAAACACTGCTAATTTGTCTGGTAGAAGAAAAATTATTGTCAATAACTCGGCCGGTTTATACATATACTATTCTCTATGTTTGTCTCGACTTAAAGACCTGTTCGGTTTGTTGTATCTATGTAGTCAATATAAATACTTTCACGTAGAATTAAAATCAATATAAATATAGTTTTTATGTAGTATTTTAGTTGAATTATTTATCCTTTGGTGGAGCTAACATGGTGAGACAGACACCTGGGTTTTTAGTTTTCTATTTAAAAAAGATGTGTTAAGTTGATGTTGTTTATCTCACCAGATATCTTTATCGGCATGATCCAATATCCACATAGTAAATTTCTAGATCGAAAGGAAACGTGCTGATTCTTTAAATAACTCGGGTCCTTTTAAACCTATATTAGATAAGGGTCATAAATTTGTCGACCAGAAGAGTAAAGCAGGTCTCCGACCCCGTAGTTTCACTGCGCAATAAACAAACAATCGTTCTTGGACGACAACATTACTTCAGACTAGTTCGTTTACCTTGACGCGATATAAATACACGGGATCTAGTTTTTTATGTCAAAATTTTCTTCCTCTGAAGATGTTGACATTGTCAAGGAAACGATCGTATGGTTTCTGAAATATGTGTTGTGGTGATTTGGGTGTTCTCCAAGTGTACTTATTTAAAACCCATTTTGAAGGCCTATAACTTCTCAAGGGTGCAACTTAGTATGAGGGTATGTTGCATTAAATCACCATATTTTAGGTTCCTCTACATGCCCCTGCTCTGTGTTGGTTCTTATGCGAAACACCCAGTATATCTTAAAAAAAAAGCAATGTTCCCATGAGTATGTGTATGAACATTTTGAGAAGGCTCATTGAATGTTCGTGGGACATTTTCAGAACATACTGGGAGCTCCTAAGAATATTATGAATCACATTCTGAGAATCTTATTAGTATGACAGAATCTGCCCCATTGTCATGTTCATAGAATGTTCTATGAATATATTGTACCTTGTGAGAATGTTCTGGGGATGTTTGAATATTCTTTCCAAACATTCCTGGTATATTCTCAGAATGTGTCTGTGCCGTCTGGGTAAGTGTATTTTCGGAAAATTTTTGTACTTTTTCAAACAATAACGTTATTTTAATGAAACATGGTACATTGTTTGTACTATAATATGGGCTATATTGTTACCCTAATTTGATGACTTATTAAAGAAAGACATATTTGAAATGAAAAATATTTATATGAAAATTCACTACAATAACACACTGGCTGCGTCCAGGTTTTTATTGGATCAAATATTTTATAATTTTAACGAATGAGAAAGCCATAAACAAACCCGTGTGGTGTAATTGCCTGGGTAAGGGAAATAAACGGAGGCACAAAGAGGTTTGTGTCAGTTCTATGTATTCGGAACCAAATGATGTGGCAGAGTGAACATGAATGTGACAATGGAATTATGTAAATCGATATTGTTTTTTCGATAAAGCCGTATCCGTTGTAAGGGGAAGTTATATACAATACAGATTTCCAGTAACGTTCGCAATAATGGCCCAGTTTCATGTGCTAAACCATGTGGCGACATCGACAACTTATCGGCTATTGATATACCTAACTGGAGCACCTGTCGGAACATAAAGAGAACGTGTTCGTTTCAGGAAATTTTACAATGAAATTTCATGTCAATTGTCCACGTGAAAATTATTTCCAGCTTACGTATCTAACGCACACAGTAAAGAGATTTACTTTACCATAACAAAAGATAAATTAATCTGAACTCATCATCAGCACAATGTGAAGACTATGTCGCCTTGTTGTTGTTGGGTGCAAAGAGATTCTTTCTTTTCCCCACTGAGTTGTAGGCGGATTGATCCCGACCTCGCCAATTAACTGACGCTGAAGAAGAAGTTGAAATGCGAACTGTATTTGAAATGTAGGTTCCAAGGGCTCCAAAATTACACCTTATTTATATAACGGTAGGCCAATTAAAATTTACCACCTGAACAATGTCGGAATGAAAAAAATAATGAAAAAAAATAATGAAAAAAAGCAGAGGCACGTCGAACTTGTTTTCAAGGAAGTCACTTAATGGCGTAAAGTATTGGTGTCTTGTAAGTACCCTTAAATTTTAAATGGCATCCTATGTTAAGTGACACCTCATTTTAAATCTTTCGCAATTCTGCTCAAGCCAACATTATACTTTTTAATTTTTGGTTTGGATAAGGCAATAAGATCATGAATTAAAGAATAAGATAAAATACTAATGAATGAAATAATGTTTATTTTTTATTTATTTTTTATTTCGACAACACACCACGAGGGCTTACAGCCTAAATACTATCGTACCGTGGGCGTCGACAAGGAGGAAAGAGGCAACTTGTTAATTCTGGACTTGAAGGTTTGGAGGTTCGGGTGAGAAGGAAAAACATGTGCCGGCAAGGAATTTCACAACTTGGAAGTCCTCGGGATAAAAGAGCGGGCATAACAAGATGTTCTATGTCTCGTGATATGGACAGTAAAAGGGTGCATTCGCTCTGTTCTCCTGGTAGATCTGTTCGGGGCAGCAGGTGGAGGAACTATCGAAGAGAGCTCCTCTGAGCAGTGCCCGTGCAGATATCTATAAAAGAGAGAGAGAGAGAGGTCACCAACGGCACGTCGGTGGGCAAGAGACGTATAGCTCTTTTCTGAATGGAGTCCAGGATAGCCAGTGTAGAAGCGGCAGCGCCACCCCAGATGTGGGAGCAGTATTCGAAGTTTGGTCTTATTCGTGAAGTATATAAGGTATAGAGATTAGCTGGTGAAAAGTATTTGCGAGCCCGGAAGAGGAAACCTAATTTCTTAGCAGCCGCTTCTGTAATTGATGTGACATGTTGGTGCCATTTGAGATTTCGATCCACAGAAATGCCAACAAGTGAAAATGACTTATTACTTTGAATAACTGGGTTGTTTATTGTGATGGGTCTAGGGCTGGTGTATCTCTTATGAGAAAGAAAGCAAGACTGTGATTTGGTAGGGTTGAATTGTACAAGATTTTTACTTCCCCAGTCTAATATTTTTTGGAGATCCACGGAGACAGAACACTCCATGACTCTGCGATCCTCATCTCTTTGGGCTAAAGAGACAGGCTTAGAATATTGTATATTTGAGTGGAGGGTGCTGTCGTCCGCGTAACTGTGAACTGGGTTGGATGTGCTAGAGAGGAAGTCATTCATGTAAAGAAGAAACAAAGTAGGGGCTAAAGCGGAACCTTGAGGAACTTCTGCATTAATTGGATACAGTTTAGAGGAATGGCCATCCACGACAACAGAAATTCCCCGGTTGGAGAGGAAATTTGCTGTCCACCTACAGAGTTTTGGTGGTAGGCCATAGGCCGGTAGTTTATTAAGCAGCGCTGCGTGCCAGACCTGGTCGAATGCTTTGGATATGTCTAGAGCGACAATCTGGGATTCACCGTGTAGTTCCATAGACTTGTTCCAAGAATGGGCGACAAAGGAAAGGAGGTCGGCAGTTGATCTGCGCTGACGGAATCAATACTGCCTGTCGTGGATTAGACCGTGTTTTTCAAAAAAATTTAGTAATTCGGTGTTTATATACTTTTCCAACACTTTAGAGGCGACTGAAAGGAGATAAATAGGCATGTAGTGGCTAGGAAGCGCTTTGGATCCTTTCTTGGGGACGGGTTGTACTCGAGCAGTTTTCCAGTTACTAGGAAATATGCCTCTATTGTAAGATGTCTGAAACAGACGAGTCAGGACAGGAGCAAGTTCTGGTGCGCATTTTTTGAGAACAATTATTGTTATTATTATTAACCGTTTTGTTCTGGTGAACGCGGCCAATATATTTCATAGCCATTTCATAGAGAAGATATTAAAATGTCAAAATATGATAACTATATAGTATTTATAAATGTACGTAAGGCTAGATGTTTTCTCACCAGAATTAGATATGCAGACCGGTTTGACCCTAATTAGAATTAGTCAGTGCGCTATATTAATTACAGCGAAGATAAACCCAAAAGTACTTCGGCTATGGTAGCCAGCCTCCTAGAACATTGTGACATATACGACAGGGTCGCCATCTTCGTGCGAAACCAAGCAGTGTGTTGTTACGGCAGCTCCAATAGACACAAAATGTTATAAATAGAGACTGTGTACAACCAACCAAGAATGTTGTAAATTGTCAGCCCTGGGCCGGCTTCACTCTAATTAGAGCTCGTCGGGGCGGTATACTAATTACAGCGAGAATATCTATTTTGTTTGTTTTTGAATACAGGAGTGGATAATGCCTCATCCAGACCTCATTCAAAACACCGTAGTGTGTGGGATATCGAGGCACTGTGGGACTCTTATCCACTAAACTCCGCTTCATGTAGTACCGGATCTTAGTCCATACCTCCGTCGGAAAGATTTCACACAATGAAGTTTGGATTTGAATGTTTCCATTCTGTCTTTCCGCGGGGGCGTTATCGGGTAAGTATAAGCTTTGGACGCTTATGCCTATGTGGAAGCTGCTCATCCTAGTCGGTGGCACTACGGAGAAGAGCATTTGAGCGGCTTTCGCGAGTGGTGGATAGTTGAGTTATAAACTCAAGTATGGAAGGCATTTCCAGATCAGAGTGAATATGACTGTTTCTGACAAACCGTAGCGCTCCGATAACCAGTCTCAGAATTTTATTCTGGATGATTTGAAGTGTCTTGATGCATGTGTCGTTCACGGTGGCTCGTGCAGGGGATGCATAGGTCAAGGTTGGCCAGATTATGACTTTGTACATGAGCAGTTTATTGTTCATGGACAATTTGGAATTTCTGTTAAGAAGTGGAAAGAACTTCGAAATGAACATCGTAGCTTTCCTATGGGCATGTTGGATAAGCTAAGCGTTTGTCGAGGAAAACCCCAAGTTATTTGGCGGAGTCGTGCCAGGGATAACTAAATGATATAAGTTTGTTTAAGAGGCCCGCATGCCAAACCTTGTCGAAGGATTGAGCAATGTCGAGAAATATTGTACCAGTTGACATGTTTTTGTTGAATCCTTCGGTGATGTTTTCCACCACATGGGGGACTTGGTCTGTGGTGGGGTGCTGTTGTCTGAAATCGACCTGCTCGTCAGGAAATACATGGTTCTTAGAGATGAATGAGGATAGCCTTTTTCGAATAAGTTTTTCGTTGATTTTGCCGATGACTGGGAGTAGACTAATGCGCATGTAGTTATGAGGAAACCGCGGATCTTTGCTGGGTTTTGGGATATTCATAATGTCGGCAAGTTTCTACAAGGAAGGAAAATGTTGAATTCGCAGCATGGCATTCATAATCGTACTTATGAATACCAATGCTTTGCGGGGACGATTTTTTAGGGCTACGTTGGAGATTCCATTATACCGCGGAGCTTTCTTATTTTTTAGTGTTTTGATTATCTGGGAAACTTCTTCGTAAGTAGCGGGCTTGATGTTTGTGTCTGGGGTGGTGCGAAGCGCACTTCTGACATAACGTTGCGTTCTTGCGACAGTTCAACGTTGTTATAATTCTGAACTGCAACTCCAGACAATCCGCGAACGTACTTTCTTTTTCCTTATCCGTGTATACGATGCCGTTTCGGCCATGCAGTGTGGATACCGGAAGTTTTTGGGTGCGAACGGCTTTTGGCATTGGCCAGATCGAATTGTCTTGGGTAGACAGGGTTTGCAGGTGTTCCTCCCAACGGTTGTTGCGGAGTTCTTGTAGGGCGGATCGTACTTGTTTGATGAGTCTGTTTGCGTCTCGTTTGTCGGTGGAGTTTCCGATGCGTAGAGCTAGTCTACGCATGTGGTTCTTTTCTAGTATCATTTCTTTGATACTGGACGGAAATGAGACCAGATTGCTTGGGGCGGGCTACGTCCATCGTACTTCTTTGATGAGTCTGTTTGCGTATCGTTTGTCGGTGTGGGTTCTGTTGCGTTGAGCTAGTCTACGCATGCGGTTCTTTTTTAGTATCATTTATTTGATAGTGGACGGAAATGGGGGCAGATTGCTTGGGGCGGGCTACGTCCGTCGTACTTGTTTGATGAGTCTGTTTGCGTATCGTTTGTCGGTGTGTGTTCTGGTGCGTTGAGCTAGTCTACGCATGCGGTTGTTTTCTAGTATCATTTCTTTGATACTGGACGGAAATGGGGGCAGATTGCTTGGTGCGGGCTACGTCCTGGATGCATGTTTGACCGACCATTGGATTTTGGACTGTAGATTATCCACTGCACCCTCGAGTTCGGGGATGCTGCGGATAACCGGAATATTGCAAAGGGTGTTTTTAAGGTGTTCTGTAAAAACTGGTCACAGTATATTTTACTTTGGGAAGACGAGCTCCAAGATGACTGGAGTTCTGGTCCGACGAGGGTCGTTTAGGGTTTTAGTGAATTTTTGTGGAAAAAATTCACTAATAGGGAGATCCCGACTTTTGAATTTAGAAAAAAAATTCAAATAAGCGCGAACTAGGACCCCTAGAACCCATATCCGTGGTCAGTTTTAATTTATATATATATATATATATATATATATATATATATATATATATATATATATATATATATATATATATATATATATATATATATATATATATATATATATATATATATATATATCACACCGATAACTCAAAAAATAATGGGCCGATTTAAATAAAATTTGGCATGTAGCTTCCTTTTGTAAATGGCTTGGATAAGTTCGTTAGTCAGGAAAATCAGACAAGGTTTTCCTGGAAAATTTTGAGTTTTTATCCTAAAAAAAATTTTATCTCAAAAAATAAAAAAGCTATGATAACCAAATTTTTACTTCATGGAGAAGGGTGGTGTTCGAGCTGACTGCTATGTCGAGCACGGCGGGGCGACCCACATTGCCCAAGTGTGTGGGTCTTGTAGGAGCGTCAATCAGGCTGTTTGCATTGTTGTCTACATAAGGTTGGAGGATTATCCCATTTAAATAGATATTACGAGAATGCCAACTGGGGTGTTTGGAATTTAAATCGCTAGCCATTATTATTGATTGGTTGGTATCGAATAAGAGGTCTAGGTCGGCGTCTAGAATTCCCTTTTGGGGAGGATTATAGGCAGAAATTAGCTTTATTGAGCCTGCAGAGGAAGTGTTGACTACGATTTGTGTAACCTCGATGTCTTAGCGAGTATACATGCAAAGTACTTCGGCTAAGGTAGCCAGCCTCCTAGAACATTGTCACATGTACGACAGGGTCACCATCTCCGTGCGGAACCAGGTAGTATGTTATCACGGCAGCTGTAATAAACGCAAAATATTATAAACAGAGACTGTGTACAACCAACCAACAATTTTGAAATTGTAAGCTTTGGCCGTTTCTGCCCTAATATATCTAGCCTTACATACATTATCCCGGTATTAGGGAGGAAAGGGCTAGGGCTGGCAATTTACAAATTGTTGATTGGTTGTACACAGTCTCCATTTATAACATTTTGTGATTATTAGAGCTGTCGTTACAGCATACTGCCTAGAGATGGCGACACTGTCGTACATCCCACAATGTCCTACTGATAAATGTAGAAGAAATGGCGGAGCATGCACGCTCTTGTCTTTGAAAAGTTGAAGATTTTGCGTATATGGGATGATTTGGAATTTGTGAAAATATATAAATAAATAACAGATATTATTTGAGAATGTTTTTATTTCAACTATTAAAATATGCTTGGTCAAATATAATAGGTAATATATCTATAATAAATACTTTTTCTATAAATTTGCATATATAACAACATATAAACTTCTATTAAAATTATAAAATCTCGCTAACATACATTTCTGAAATAGCAAAACATATAACATCTTTATGCAAAATTAACCTACAAAATAGAACAAATTTACTCAGCGATGTCTCTGTTGTGCTTTTATTACACCCACCCATTTCTTTCAAATAATCACCATTTTCAAGTTATAAAACACATCGCTATCATTACGAGACATCACTTATTATTATAGCAAGTTACACAGCACATTTGATGATTTTTTTGTTGAATCTAATGTAAACACTATATCAGTATAAATTTTAGAACATGACAATAGATAGAAATACCATACATTTCCAGGTAGATGAAATTAAGTTGCTTCCTAATGCTGGCGACTGACAATTATCGCGGGCCAACGCTAAACAAATAAAAATAAAATACATAATAGATTACTCTTAGTTATAAAAGTTTAAAAGTAGTTTAAGGAAACAAAAAACCAGAGTAACAGTGAAACATTAAAGGCGCTATCAAAATCAGTTTGATTAAATTTATTATACAGGGTTTTATACAATGCACGGTACAAATCCTTGAATTACTTAAAAACCCATTTAAAGTATCAAAGCTTTACTCAGTATCATCAATAGTTAAAAGATTTCGATGTGGTAGTGGCACCTAAATAGAAGAAAAGTAATGCTACTAGTTAAATGTCTAGAGCTTTTTTATTTTTTATGCCATTTGTGTTAGATAAATCATTAGCTTTTTGTGCCGAATAAAATTATTATCCCAGATTTTGATTTCAGTGTTTACTTTTTGTATATATATATATATATATATATATATATATATATATATATATATATATATATATATATATATATATATATATATATATAGATATATATACAGCGTGTCCCAAACTGGATGGGAATGTATTGCGATCTCCGTTATTATTAGCGATAGGGAGATTGTTAAATTAGCAATGTTTTGTAGAATTTTATGCTCGTTCTAAATATGACTTGTATATTGCCTAGCCTCTTTTCGCTTTCGAGTTATTTTTAAAAAACCAAAATTTGTGGATTTCTTTTTTCTTTAATATCTAAGTAGGCGTTGATCTGACATGTCTAAGACTTGCACATTATCAGGACACTTTTTACAGAGTAATCTCTTTGTGCTATTCTCAACTTTGGATTGTCATTTGTTTTTGAGCTACAGGTATCAACATTTGTTTTAATTATGGCAGCCATATTTGGTTTTTTGCTTATGTGATAGCCTGTGAAAAGAGCTTTCCAATGATGTACAACATGCTGAGAAATATTGTAATTGCACTGACAATTTTGAGAACAACAGTTTTGAGGATAGTAGGCTATGAAATTCAATACCAGAAAACAAATGACAAAAAAAGTGTTCAAAAAGCAGTAGGCTATGTAGTGTAACAATAGACTTCTACTTTTAACATAATTTTCCGTAATGATTCACGATAAAAAAATATTGTGATTTAATTTACAATACTTAATTAGGTAATAATGCTAGGTAATATTATGTGAAACAGTTTAATAACGAAACCCGGCAATAACAAATAGAAACTTTAACTCCACAAACCAACACAATTAGAAACGGAACACAACAAATAATAAAATAAAAACTTAAAAATACGCTAAATAGAAAATTGTTCAATATGGCCGCCGTTTTGTTCAATGCACTTTATACACCTTTTTGAAACATGCCTGCAAACTCTGGTGAGGGTGTTTTGGTTAATATGATTTATAGCTTCCCTGATTCTGTTTCGCAATTCATTGATATTTTGTGGTGGATCGAATTTAAAAAATAAAAATCCATAGGTGTTATATCAGGACTTCGAGCAGACCAATGAACCGACCCATTGTTACAAATGACACGATTATTAAAATTTTGGTACAAAAATTATTTGACAATCCTAGCATTGTGAGATGGACAATCGACTTGTTGGTACCAAATCACGTCTAAATTATTATGAACTCTTCTAATTGTTGGTAAGATATCATTTCTCAATAGATTAAGATACCTTTCACTAGTTAAATTAGTTTCAAAAAATAACGGACCAACAATGAAGTTATCTGATTTAAAAAAAAATTAATTGTCTAATCTACAAATAAAAATAACAGTTTTTTACCTAATAAGCCGCACCAAACATTAATACCAAATCTGTCTTGCAGTCGTCTTTCTTTCTTTAGATGGGGATTTTCATTTGCCCAATAATGCCTATTATGGCGATTATACACACCACAATTTGTAAATCTGGATTCATCAGTCCATATTATTTTCAAATGAAAATTTATATCTTGCTGACATTGTCCTTAAAAGCATCTGCAGAATTGAAGTCGCTTAGGGTAATAGTTAACATTTAAGCCTTGTACGACTGTAGGTTTGTATGGATGGTAATGACTTTGTTTTAATACAAGGTGTACGGTACTTTTTGGAACGTCAATTTTTTAACCATAAAACCGAAGAGATTGCGGAGGGTTTTCGTTTGATATCTGTAAGACGGCATTATTTCTTTCTTCATTTCTATGCATTGGTAGTTTCTTTGCGTGGAAGCTACCGTCGTACAATAGATTGGTCACTATTCTGGGAAATATTTTGGTATTTGGTTGTCGTCTTTCTGGGTAGTTGTTTTGATATGAATTTGCAGTTGCCTCAGTATTTCGGTTAGAACAAATATAATATTCCAACATGTCAAAATATTCTTCATTACTGAACATATTGTTAAATAATATTTAAAATAAACAGGAAACAAACCATTTAGGGCAATTTTAAACAACGTGTTAAATACACTCAAATTGTTCACATAATTAAGAATGACAGTATTCGTGATAGTATTATATCCATAGCAACCTTTCTGCTGTTGTTTTTCAGTTGACTTACGTTTAAAAATCAAACAATTTTGAAAAGCGTCTTCGTAAATCATTAATCTGCTTTTTATTAAGTTCTGTTAGTAAATTTAGTTATTTACTAGGTTTACCTATTTAATTAAATTATAACAATTTTTTAGGATAATGTTGTAATGTAAAATATCATTTGTAATAATGGGCCGATTCATTGGTGTGCTCAAAGTTCCTATTTCTTATCGTGAATCATAACGGAAAATTATGTCAAAAGTAGAAGTCTAGTGTTAGACTCCATGGCCTACTGCTTTTTGAACACTTTTTTTGTAATTTGTTTTCTGGTATTGGATTTCATAGCCTACTATCCTCAAAACTGTTTTTTTCAAAATTGTCAGTGAAGCTACAATATTTCTCAAACATGTTGTACATTATTGGAAAGCTCTTTTAACAGGCTATTACATAAGCAAAAAATTCAATATGGCTGCCATAATAAAAACAAACGTTTATACCTGTAGCTCACAAACAAATGACAATCAAAAGTAGAGAATAGCACAAAAATATTACTCTGTAAAAAGTGTCCTGATAATGTGCAAGTCTTAGACATGTCAGATTAACGCCTACTTATATATTGAAGAAAAAAAAATCGACATATTTTTGTTTCTTTCAAAATAACTCGAAAACTAAAAGAGGCAGGGCAAAATACAAGTCATATTTGAAACGAGCAAAAAATTCTACAAAACGTTGCTAATTTACCGTCCCCCTATGTTTAATAATAACGGCTATAGCAATACATTCCCATCCAGTTTGGGACACACTGTATATATATATATATATATATATATATATATATATATATATATATATATATATATATATATATATATAATAATAATAATAATAATAATAAAATGCACTGGACCGAATGAAATTCGTTTGCATATGACAAGGAATACTGCTGCGTTTATTGTTCTGCCCATTGCTTATCTGGTGAATCGCTCATTTCAGTGTGGTAGCTTCTCTTCTTTTCTAAAGCTATCTTAAATTCTACCATGTCTCAAGTGACGCTCTATTCATGAGTTGGAGAATTATAGGTATTTATTTATCAGCCCCTCTTTATCGAAAATTTTTAAATATTGCATGCTTGATTGTCTAAAAGGATATTTACGTAAGTATTGCATATTAAACTTTTTGAGTAAAGTTCTTGATGCTTTGAAAGATCACGAGCATCCAGTCGAGCCTTTCTGTGATTTGAGTAGTGCCTTTCACTGGGGTTAGTCACAGAATACTGTTAGATAGATTATATACATAATGAGTGAGAGGTAAGGCTCCTGATTTTATTGGGTTTTTCTGTCATGGCGATTTCAGTATGTTGATTTATCTCACAAAGATTCTGTCGCGTTTCAATATCATAAAACAAACACTCGTGAAAACCATATAGGTTTTCCCGAAAGGATCTGCACTGTCCTGTTTTTTACTCTATATGCTGAGGACACAACAGCTCTTGTCTCCGGCAAAATGCTTGATAATTCACAGGCTTTGGCAGCCCATGCGAGTTCAGAACTGAATACTTGGTTCTCTAACTCTGACCTTTGCATTAATATTAGTACAACCAACTTCCTTGCGTTTCGCACTGCCCAGGCGAGAACTTTAGATGTCAATCTACATTTGTGTGATCAAAAACTTGATAAGAGGCAGTCGGTTAAGTTCCTTGGTGTACAGCTTGACAATACACTCAGCTGGAGTCAACATCGTACTTGTATTAACAAAGAGTAAATAGCTTGTTACCTTCTTCGGAATTTAAAACACGTCCTACACTATAACAACTTGAGAAGATTTATTTTGGATCTGTTGAGTCTCTATAGACATATGAACCCATTTATTAGGACAATATATTGGAATCCTGCCGTACCTTATTTACAAGCCTTAAGATTTTATTCTTGCCTTGCTTATATATTTTACAAGTCTGTATTTACGTTTATAGCACCAAAGATAATAAAAAAATGAAGATTCTCATTGCTATGATATCCTCAACAGAAATCGGTTTGGTGTTTCTATGAATAGACTAAACGTGACAGAAAATTAACTCGATAATATAGGCACTAAAGTCTGCGGCGTGAGATCAGGGTAATCCTGTAACTGTAAAATCGGGTGATTAAAAAGTCAGCCTAATTAAGATGTTGAAAGATGGCTTTAATTCTTTAATACTTTTGTTACATTTAGTTTACCTCACCTTTTAGTTACACAACTCTCGTATTTACCAGTTAGTCCACTCTTGTCTCTTGTCATGTTCTAAAATGTAAATAAAGCAGACAATTCCTACCACGATAAAGTACAACATACAAACACTTGCTAGTAAAATAAATTTTCCAATGAGAGTACAGTTTGTAGAAGAAGACTAGATTCTAATTTAGTTACAATAGTTATATCTAATGAACGTTTTTAAAGATTATAAACATTATAAAAATAATTACATACAAAGAGTTTAAAGTGTGCGTCAATTATATATATTTTTGTAAAGTCAGATCTCATATTTTGTTTTTTTAGTGCTGAGTTATTGATAAAAATGTCGACATCCCAACATCACAGTTATTGTTTTTATAGGGTTTTGCATACATTTTATTATATATTTTTATAACAACTTTTAATTCATTATATCTGTTTACCTCTTTGTTCATTTATTTTTTCGTTCATGTGTTTAATAACTCTTTAACTTGATCATCCTAGCAGAGGCTGCAAAGTAACGGGGTTAAGGTGCAAACACAAACTTTTACTTATACATATCTCAAAGCACTAATAGCAGCATAAAGAACAAAATAAGCAATATTTTTTAAATGTTTTATTACATTTCTTGTTGGTACACTTGTAAAAACCCCTTTAAATTAATTAGGGATATAACAAAGATTACGATTTTAAAGTCGATCTTAAACAAAGGTACATTTTTGAGGGCCTTGGACGCAGATGTCTGATATATTACAAGAAAATCTATCAAGCCGCTTCAGCGGCACCGTTGGATACGTGCCGGCGCGACTTAAAACATTTAGCGATGTTGGACAAGGTTCGCGCCTGGATGGAGGACCGGTTTGGAATCCGATTCGGGTCTGACTTATATCACCCTTTTCTAAACCCCTTCCCTAATAACCACAGTAGTTAATTTGGTGAAAAATATAAAAATACTAAAAAAGAGAACCCATCAACTTATGCAACCCCCTTCCCTAATAACCACAGTAGTTAATTTGAAGAGAAATATAAAAATACTAAAAAAGAGGACCCATAAAGTTAGATGGAGGTTTCTGTTTGCAGCCTACTTTTCTAGGTTTTATTTTCTTCTCTGCCAAACATGGCGTTACCAAGGCTGTTAAGATTGTAGGTACCTAATGTAGTTCACGTTGGATCGCATGGAATTTATTCATCTTTACAAACGTTTTGTGGCATATTTGCGCAGTATTAGCAGTAAATAACATTTATAATAGGAATAATTCTTTAATCTCAATAATGTAAATCGTTTAAAAGCAACTCAAATAACAGAGCCTCGGTGGTCCAATGGTAAGAAGGTGTAACTTTTAACCACAGGGAACTGACTTCGATTTCTAGGGTTCCGCTCTCAATTTTTCAGTACAAACTGTAAAAATTAACATCAACCGAGGTTGTGGAATTATATATGAGAAAGTTGATGGTTTGCACAGTTCGCGCTTTGGAGGGGACGTACAGCCGTCGGTTCCATCTCCATGCGATGTTGGACACGTTATAGGCCCCTACCGTCCTTACAGAAAGGCAGGGGTTTGGCAAAATTTCCAGGATAGTGAGAGGCAACTTCTCTCTGGCGTCGGTGATGACCATAGTCGCGGAAATAGACCGACGAAACACACACACATATTATATATATATATATATATATATATATATATATATATATATATATATATATATATATATATATATATATATGTATATATATGTAAGTTGTCTCGTTACAAAATTTGTATTTTTGGCAAAAATATGGAGCAGAAAAGAACGTATCTTGTTGTGGAGCATTGCTAAGTAGAAAGAGAAGCATTTTTTAGGATGGAAGATGGAAACGGAACATGTAAATTCTAGACTTTTGATGTGTTAAAATTTGAAGTATATGGTTTGAAAAATCTGTCAAATCATTTTTAGGTTGACCTTTCACTAAATTATGTCTAAATACTTGACAAGTCAAAGACTTATCTGTATAGACATGCTGTATAATTGTAGTCAATAAAGATAATTATTATATATATATATATATATATATATATATATATATATATATATATATATATATATATATATATATATATATATATATATATATATATATATGTGTGGAGACTTTTCGGTGTCTACACCAATCTGATCTCGAAAACTACAGCAGATAAAATGTTGGTAAAATAAGACAAAAGTTGCATAACTATATAATTATAAGTGCGTTCTTTCTGATAAAAAAATAATTAAAGGGTAACTAGATATATACAGAAAACTTAAAACTATCTTTTATTCTTTTTTTAACATTGTAAAAAGCAGATACTCTAGAAGTGTGATATTTTGTATAGCATTATAGTCACACAAAAAAGTTTGTAGTTCCATAAACTGTATTTATTTAGGTACACTTTGATCATGTCTACCTCAGCCTTGAGCTCTCTAGATTAAAAACAAAGAAAGATAAGCTTAAAATTATTTTTAATAAAATTTTCGCAAAAGTCGACAATGACTTTTTAAGAATGCCCAGAGTATGCATATATGTGTGTTTTGTTTCTTTAACGTCGGCTTATTTCCGCGACTATGGCTAATCACCGACGCCAGGGAGCAGTTTCACCTCACTATCCTGGAAATTTTGGCGAACCCCTGCCTTTCTGTAAGGAGGGCAGGGATCTTTAACGTGCCCAACATCGTATAGACACGGGACCGACGGCTTTAGACGACCCCCCCCCCCCCCCCGAAGGGCGGAACGTGCAGAGTCAAATACAATGCCAGAACCTCGGTTGATTTTAATATTACAGTTTCTACTGAAAAAGTGAAAGGAGTACCCTGGGATCGAACCCAGTACCCTTCAGGTCAAAGGCACACGTTCTTACCCCTGAACCATATAATATTAACTTGAAAATTTGATGTAGAATTCAAAATAACGCAGGTCCTTTTAATCGATACAACTTTATGAGTATCGCTCGTATAAAAACTTTCAGCAATGAAATACTTTTAGTTCTGTATATACGTGTAGTGCAAGGTCTTCGTCTTCTGCTTACTCTATAGGGCCGTAAGTATGGGTTGTTGTAGTTCGATTACGTTGCCTTAATCTGCCTATTCCACAAATCTTACTGGAGATCATTTGTAAGGTCTCAGTGTTTTCATCCCTAGAAACCTGTGTAGCAAATTTGGTTGCCAGAGCCTTCTTATTTTAGGAAATAATTTTTTTTTCTAAGAACAAATCCAAATAGTTTCTGAAAAAACTGGTTCAATTTTCCTGACTAACAAACTATTCACTTCACGCTATTCTACACGGCAAACATTATGTGGCGACTCCGCCATTTGCTAAAAATGCAGTGCCTAAAGTTGTATTGTTTTAGATTATCATTTATTTTTGGTTCACTCATACGCTACTCCTCAAGCCAAAAATGCAAAAATAACTGTATATCGTCGGAATAGTAATATACCCAGAATTTTTTAACCTGGTTTTAGAAGTCTGAAATATAAATGGGAACGTGTCGCCACCTAGTTCGGAACCAAGTACTATGTTGTCACGCTCCAAATAACACAGAGTATTAAAATTAGAGACGGTATACAACTAACTAACAATTTAAAAAATTGTTAGCCCTGGCCCATTTCTACCCCAATATAGGGACAAAGTATGTAAGACTAGATGCATTCTCGCAACAATTAGAACCGTAGACCGGTTTCGCTCTCATTAGAGCTCTTCAGTACGGCATACTAATTGTAGCAAAAATGCACCAAAAATAACACGGCTATCGTATAGCCAGTCTTAAAACACTAAGTGAGTGGTGAACGTGTCGCCACCCAGTTCGGAACCAAGTACTATGTTGTCACGCCCGCTCCAAATAACACAGAGTATTAAAAATAGAGACGGTATACAACTAACTAACAATTTAAAAAATTGTTAGCCCCGGCCCATTTCTACCCCAATATAGGGACAAAGTATGTAAGACTAGATGCATTCTCGTAACAATTAGAACCGTAGACCGGTTTCGCTCTCATTAGAGCTCTTCAGTACGGTATACTAATTGTAGCAAAAATGCACCAAAAATAACACGGCTATCGTATAGCCAGTCTTAAAACACTAAGTGAGTGGTGAACGTGTCGCCACCTAGTTCGGAACCAAGTACTATGTTGTCACGCCCGCTCCAAATAACACAGAGTATTAAAAATAGAGACTGTATACAACTAACTAACAATTTAAAAAATTGTTAGCCCTGGCCCATTTCTACCCCAATATAGGGACAAAGTATGTAAGACTAGATGCTACTAGACTAGAGCTCTAATGAGAGCGAAACCGGTCTACGGTTCTAATTGTTGCGAGAATGCATATATATATATATATATATATATATATATATATATATATATATATATATATATATATATATATCTATATATATATATATATATATATATATATATATATATATATATATATATATATATATATATATATATATATATATATATGAATGTATCCGTGCGACAACTCAAAAAATACTTAACTGATATGAACGAAACTTGGCACATTTCTTCATTGTATTAAGACCGCGGACAAGTCCGTATATCAGCTATAACTGACATTATTTTCCCCCAGAAATATACAAAAAAATTTTTGAAAAGACTATATGTTTGTAAGTATCAGAGTAACTGGAATGAGACTTTACGTGTGGCTAGAAATGGTGCAAATAACCTACGTTGTGAATTTTAAGTAATTTGGTACATAATATTTAGAGTTTTTTTCAAATTAAAAATAAAATCCGAAAGACATGCGTTGAAACGACTTAGTGGTTTAAGTACAATGCCTGACAGACAGAGTAGTTAACTGGCACGCGTAGATTGATTCATACAACAGGTATAAACGATACATCAACGCTAACCAAACTATATAAATAACAGACTTAAAACTACCCGACTTAACAATCGTGAAATCTCGGCCACGAATATGGAAAATAACAGACATGAAATTAAAAATTTGTCAAGTGATTGTTATTCAACTGGGGGATTCAATAAATTTTTAAAATACACTATATTCGTAGCTTGATGAACGGCCCTAAATACAGTTTTAGCACCGCACGGATATATTATTCTGTGTTTTTGGACTGAAGGTGCAGCATAATATAGTAAATATGTAAACAAAATCAAGTCAAATCTCAGTAAAAATGATTCTAAAATAGTTTTTCTTTTATCTTTAAACTTAAACATAAGACGTCATATAAGACCTAAACAGTCGTGGAATGTGTTTCAATGGCAACTCAATTAATTCTGTAATTAATTGTTACGTATACTTTTGATATAGCATCCTGAGCATGAAGCCGGTGTCAAGTATAGTGTATAAAAAACGTTAGTTAATGTATAGCTCAGTGGCATCGTGCTTGTTTTCTACGCAGAAGGTTACGTGATCGATTCCAGCTCGATGAATTTACGCTTTTTTTTGTTTTATTTTGTCGCTCCGAGTAATAATACAGTACACAGAATTTATACGTTTTGAACAAGATCTCAGTTTTCTTTAAAACGCCTGAATAACTTTGTTACCTTTGAGTCTGAAATAATAATTTTCGCACGACATTTTGGCGAATTTTTATTAAAATAGAGGTATAGATCTGGGACTTTGCAAACATTTTTTTAATGAGTGCGATTTTGGGTCCCTAGGAACCAAAACCCAGGTCCGTTTGACTTTTTATATGTGTCTATATATATATATATATATATATATATATATATATATATATATATATATATATATATATATATATATATGTGTGTGTGTGTGTGTGTGTGTGTGTGTGTGTGTATGTATGTATGTATTCAACCGATAACTCAAAAAGTATTACCGATTTTCCGGAAACTCGGGAATCTTAATGTTCTTAATAGCTTGGATGAGCTCGTTAGTCAGCCCTATCAGACTAGTTTGTCTAAAACAAAGATCATTTTTCCGAAAAAAAAATTGTGTCTCAAAACATGACAAAGTTATTTTCATGAAATTTGCCTGATATATTTCCCCCGTAAATACCTTACTACGTATCAAAATTCAACTTCTAGGTTCATAGAGCATTGAGTTATGCAAATTTGAAGCATTTAATGAAAATTCGCTACCATAACCCATTTGCTGCGTCCCGAAACTTTTAGCGAATTAAAAAAAGACCGCTAATGAGGAGATCTGTATATATATATATATATATATATATATATATATATATATATATATATATATATATATATATATATATATATATATATATATATATATATATATATATATATATATATATATATATATATATATATATCCGACCGATAACTCAAAAAATAATTGACCGACCTTTATCAAATTTGGTGAGTATCTTCTTTTTGCAGGTGGCTTGGATAAGTTCGTTAGCCGGAACAATCGGACCAGGTTTTCCTGGAAAATTTTGTGTTTTCTTCCTAAAAAATTCATATCTCCGGAAATAACAAAGCGAGGGCAACCTAATTTGGTACGCATATTTGTATTATAAGGAGTGAATCCTGTACCAGAATTTAGATCTCTAGCTTTAAAGACAAAGAAGTTATGGGCAGTTAAGGAAACAAATTTTGGAGTTTTCCTCAAAATGTTGCTTCTTGAATTTTTTGTTAACATTTTAGTAAAATGAAGGGCAATGGCGGTTGAATCTGAAACTTAAGGGTTCACAGAACACTCAAGAAGAGTCAGATTCAACCGCCATTGCCGAAGAGTGTTCTGCGAACCCTTAAGTTTAAGATTCAACCGCCATTGCCCTTCATTTTACTAAAATGTTTTCAGAAAATTCATTTCAAATAGACCCTTTCTCTGATGTTTTGGCTGTCGGTTTAGTTAAGTTGATGCTTTCGCCGTAGGTTTAGTGAAGTTTATGGTTGACCGCTCTATAATTTTTAGCAAATTTTCGTAGAACAAATTCGTTAATGCATTTTTTATTGAAATATGATGCGTTTGTAGGAAAAAAATCTGAACGCAGTAAGTGTGTTTTGGTAGCGAATTTTCATTAAAAACCTTCAAATTTCAATAACCCAATTTGCTATTAACGTAAGCTTTGTTGGTTAGGACACTAACATTAAAGTTTATTTTCGGAAAATTTTTGTATATTTTAAAACCATAAGTACTTTTGATAAAATATAATACATTATTTCTACTACATAGGCCATACCGGTAATCAGATTGATGCCTGCTCACATTGCTATTAAAACATTTTTATGGAAATACACTTCCATAACACACTTGCTGCATCCATACTTTTGCAAAATGTTTATAGATTTTCAAACAATAAAGTTATTTCGATGAAATATGGTACATTGTAGTAGATAGGGCGACACCTGGGACCATCCCCTCCACTTTTTACTGCGCATGCGCGTGACGTCATGCGCATGCGCTGACCTGCGCAGACCTGTGACAGTTGACAGCTGACCTGTCAGATTTGACAGGTGTCAAATGTCACTGACCTGACAGCTGTCAACGTCAGCTGTCACCTGACCTGACATGTGTCAACGTCAAATGTCACCTGACCTGTCAGATGACGTCACAAGCATTCCAAGATGGCTGACCTGTCATAGACAGTTGCAAGCCGGGTTCTCTCTATGGAACTAACCTGAGATGACGTCACAAGCATTCCAAGATGGCTGACCTGTTATAGACAGTTGCAACCCGGGTTCTCTCTATGGAACTAACCTGAGATGACGTCACAAGCATTCCAAGATGGCTGACCTGTTATAGACAGTTGCAACCCGGGTTCTCTCTATGGAACTAACCTGAGATGACGTCACAAGCATTCCAAGATGTCTGACCTGTGTGTCCATAGATATCTACAAGTCAGGTTAGCTCTCCATGTGTGTTTGTCTGATTGTTTATTAAGGTTATGTATTTGTTTATTAAGGTTATGTTCGCTCACGTGTCATCTGTTTGTTTATTAAGGTTATGTTTGTATTTGTTTATTAAGGTTATGTCATGTGTGTGTGTTGATTACCATGCATCTGTTTGTTTATTAAGGTTATGTATTTTGTTTATTAAGGTTAGGTGTTCGTAAACACAGCTGTTTGGTTTGTTTATTGTGTTGTTGTTGTTAAGGTGTATTGAAGTTTGTTAGGGTATTTCGTTTTTGGCGGGAAATTTGAATTTGTTTGAAAATTTCTGTCTGTTGTGTCCAGAGATCTTACTCCTCAAGCTAGAGAACATTCTATTTGTAAAGTTGTAGAGTGTAGAGAATATTCTCTAGCTCGAGGGGAGACATCTGTTGGACACAGTCATTCGGTTTAGTCACACACATACATATATGAGGAAGATATATTGAGCGGGTAATTTGAAATTTTGATTTTAATTTGAAATATGATTTTTGAAAGAAAAGCATTCGCCAGAAATTAGATTTGAACCCCCAACCACACAACTTACTCAGAGAGATACCTGTCGCTAAACCAACTATTCCACAGACACACACGTTAAAAGTTTGTTCGCAGTTGTATATATAAAACAAAAACCTGTTGCATATGCTAATTTAAAACGAGTTTATGAGGCTGATGTGTGTGGGCAGGGGTGGTATCTCTATTACATTCCAATTGAATAATAGGAACTGTAATGTTAAAAACAATTGTTTATTTATAGTAAAAAGAAATTTAAAACACGTACCAATTTACCTATCTAATATCATTTAATAACAAAAACGTTTCAAGTAAACTATATCAATAAGAAAAACGTATTTACATCTAGATATGTTAATGAGTTTATTTTAATAGCCTAATAAAACTCGGGACTTGGTTTTATTGCCGGCGTGTTTGTTTATGTTAGTGTGTTTGTATTTTGAATGAATGAATCTAAATTTATATAGGGAGTGATCAAAAACACACAAGTAACAAAACTCGATTTAAAACAACTAAATTAAACTTTGATATACGAGGATTGTTTGATAAGTATTGTTTGTATGTAAACATAAATAATATAATAGTATACTTACATACAGCAAGAGACGTCATACTTGTTTCACGGCTTAGTACACACTAACGTATGTTGAGGTCTTGAATGGGGCCCCGTTATAGAAATAACACAGTTGTTTAATGACATCCACTTGAACCAAACAAAACATATAGACGCTGTTGTTGATTGTTAACACACACACACACACACACGTCATGACAGCTCGAAGTCTTTACTTAGACTGACAGAGCTGTGTAAGAAAAGACAGACAGACAAACAGCTGTTTAACAACAGTTAGAGCGTGTAACACAGCTAAAACGTATCAAAAATAGCCAAGTGTCTCCTGTGTAGAGGAAACAGAGACAACTAATGGTCATTGTTGGAGCTTGTACATGTTGTTTGAAAGGATATATAACACACGTCATGACAGCACGAAGGCTTTGCTTAGACTAATGGATGTGTGTAACAACAGACATACAGACAATAGATTGCCCCAACGAGTATCATATGGAACCTTGCTGAAGCTTCTACGTGTTGTTGTGACACACACGTCATGACAGCACGAAGGCTTTGCTTAGACTAGTGGATGTGTGTAACAACAGACAGACAGACAATCGAATGCCAACAAGTATCTTAGATAATCTTGTTTGAGCTTGTACAGTCGTGTAACAAACGTCTTGTTGTCTTTGCTTGGAGTGACAGAGCTGTGTAATAACAGACAGACAGACAGACAGTTGTTTAACAACAACTAGAGTGAGTAACACAGGTAAAACGTAACAAAAATAGCCATGTTCTTTGGTTCAAGTGTCTTCTATGTTGAGGAAACAGACAGACAGACAACTGATTGCCATTGTTGGAGCTTGTACACGTTGTTTGAAAGGATATAACACACACACACACACACACATAGGTCATGACAACACGAAGGCTTTACTTAGACTGACAGACAGATGTGTAATAACAGACAAACAGCTGTTTAACAACAGTTAGAGCTTGTAACACAGGTAAAACGTAACAAAATAGCCATATTCTTTGGTTCAAGTGTCTCCTGTGTTAAGGAAACAGACAGACAAACAATTGATTACCATTGTTAGAACTTGTACACGCTGTTTAACAAACACGTCATGACAGCTTGATGTCTTTACTTAGACTGACAGACAGACATACAGTAGTTTAACAACAGTTAGAGCGTGTAACACTGCTAAAACGTAGCAAATAGCCATGTTCTTTGGTTCAAGTGTCTCCTGTGTTAAAGGAAAACAGACAGACAAACAAACAATTGATTGCCATTGTTGAAGCTTGTACACGCTGTTTAACAAACACGTCATGACAGCTTGATGTCTTTACTTAGACTGACAGACAGATGTGTTTGTAATAACACAGACAGACAGACAATTGATTACCATTGTTGAAGCTTGTACACGCTGTTTGAAAGGATATAACACACAGAACAGCTTGATGTCTTTACTTAGACTGACAGACAGATGTGTTTGTAATAACAAACAGACAGACAAACAGGTGTTTAACAACAGTTAGAGCGTGTAACACAGCTAAAACGTATCACAAAATAGCCAAGTGTCTCTTGTGTTGAGGAAACAGACAGACAAACAAATAACTGATAGCCATTGTTGAAGCTTGTACATGCTGTTTAACAAACACGTCATGACAGCTTGATGTCTTTACTTAGACTGATGCGTTTGTAATAACAAACAGACAGACAGACAGACAGCAGTTTAACAACAACTAGAGCCAGTAACACTGGTAAAACACAGCAAACAGTCGTGTTCTTTGGTTCAAGTGTCTTCTGTGTTGAGGAAACAGACATACAGACAATTAATAGCCATTGTTGAAGCTTATACATGCTGTTTAACAAACACGTCATGACAGTTCAAAGTCTTTGCTTAGACTGAGAAGACAGAGGTATGTAATAACACAGACAGACAGACAATTGATTGCCCCTAACAAGCATCATATAGAACCTTGTTGTACAGCTGTTTAACAAACACGTCATGACAGCTCGATGTCTTTGGTTAGACTAATGGATGTGTGTAACAACAGACAGACAGACAATCGAATGCCAACAAGTATCTTAGATAATCTTGTTTGAGCTTATACAGCCGTGTAACAAGCGTGTCATGACAGCTTGTTGTTGTCTTTGCTTAGACTGACAGAGCTGTGTAATAACAGACAGACAGACAGACAGTTGGTTAACAACAGTTAGAGTGTGTAACACAGGTAAAACGTAGCAAATAGCCATGTTCTTTGGTCCAAGTGTCTCCTGTGTTTAGGAAACAGACAGACAGACAATTGATTGTCCAACAAGTATCATAGATAATCTTGTTGAGTCTGTACCTGGTGTTTAACAAACAGACGTAAGAGATTGGGACCTACAAAAGGATAAGCAACGTTTTACAGTTTGTTAACCTTGATTCTGTTTGAGCTTGTACACTCTGTTTAATATACGCAAGAGAGAGGCTCGCTTAGGGGTAAACAACCTGTCAGTTGATGACCTTGCCGAATGTTATCTTGTGTTATATCTGTTCAATCACCCCCATTATTCGTGTTTGAGCTTGTCTGTGTATCTGTTTAATATACGCAAGAGAGAGGCTCGCTTAGAGGTAAACAACCTGTCAGTTGATGACCTTGGCGAATGTTATCTTGTGTTATATCTGTTCAACCACCCCATTATTCGTGTTTGAGCTTGTCTAGAATACAAATATAACCGAAAGATGACATCATCTCATTATTAGTGTTTGCAGAAAAGGCCCCTGCTCACACCTTAAATCGTTTCTATTTCTCATAAGATTACATGTATTTTTGCCTAATATAGAGCTTTTAACACGTTTCCCCATAAGAAACAACGTATTTGCAGACACACATGAAACAGACCTAGGATTAATATATCGATATCAGTTGCTTATAACACGTACACGATATGTTTTTATATGTTATAGTTGATGAAATAAGAGAAAGACACAACAAGTGAAAAACTGAAGCTATAGCAAAAGGGTTCAAAACAAATTTTTGTTCAAAACTGTCTAAACGCTCCCTGTATCTATGTAAAGCAAACAACGGTTGATTCACTGAAGCCCCGAGACTGTCCAACCTCGTTCATTCATAACAACAAACTTTGCTTTGTCCCCAGCTCAAAAATACTATTTACGATAAGTTGATATACTAGTGATTATTATTCAGCGACTTTATTTTTGTTTTCACATGCTCTTGTAAAACAAACAGACATATATGTGTTATCTAGTAAATATAAATAGAAATAGACCTTACAGCTTAGAGATGATTAAAGTTTATGGAGAAAGCAAGGTCAACATGTTCAGCTTTTCGCTCTTTTTAGTAACGTAGGGGTGTTATCATGAATATTTATAGAAAATTAGAAAGGATCACAGTTATACAACAGGTACTGCCCACACACACTCACACACACATACTTGTAGCTCTATAAAAGAACTCTCGAAACCGATCTTCACCACTTACGTCAAGCAGTTGTTTATACAGGTATTTATGTTTTTTTGTGTTAAAGATTAAACCCTATTTAGATTATTAAACATTTTTCGTATAATTAAGTGTATAGTTAAAACTTGTGTGTGTGTGTGTGCTTTTAAATATTTTTGTGCTTATATATAGTTAGCGGGCTTAATATTTTATATATTTAAAACTTGTGTGTGTGTGTGTCGACTTAGTAAATATTTTTGTGCTTATATATAGTTAGCCGGGCTTAATATTTTATATAGTTAAAACTTGTGTGTGTCGACTTAGTAAACATTTTTTGGTGCGTATATATATAGTTATCGGTTTAATATTTTATTTAGTTAAAACTTGTGTGTGCGTGTGTGTGTTTAGTAAACATTTTTGTGCTTGTGCTGGTGTGTACGTGTAACAAAAACTTTTTAAAACTATTTCCCGGCTTTGTGTTTGAAGAATAATAATGGCTTTCACCATTGTACGGGACTTTAGCAAATCCAACCAAAAGTATAGAATGCAACAGCACTGCATCGAATTCAGGCTAAACCCCCTTGATGCTGCTGTTCAAGAGCCTGAACAGTGGCTTAAACAGGGCTTGCGGGGCATTTACGAGCATATAGTCGAGAGTTTGGATGCCGAAAGCAAGGTAGGGTTAACGTTTACGGCTGATGGGCTAGATACAGACTTCCACATACCCTTCAAACCGGTCCCAAGTTTGAAATTTGACGACTTGTGGAAGCTGTTGGACTCTCTGTACCAGAGCAAAAAGGAAGCTGTAGCTGGTGATACATTTAAAATTATTACCACAAGCTTCCGGCCGTACAGAGGGTCTGGTCGACAACAATCGCCTTACATGACCTTCCAAGAGGAGTGTGCAAAGAAAAGGGGGGTTATTGCAATCAAAAACAAGGACAACCTCTGCCTTGTTAGAGCTCTCGTTGTTGCCCTGGCATATGTTATGAATACCCCGTATTTGGTTCAAGTCAGGAGAAATATAGGGAAAAGGCAGGACCAGGAAGCGATGGAATTAATGCAGAAGGCTGGTGTTGATATTCCTGCTAATGGTGCTGGTGTCGAGCAAATTCAGCAGTTTCAACAACATCTCAAAGACTGCAAAATTACCGTGTACGAGTACGGGTCTAGAGGAAGAGATGTACTGTATGAAGGACCCGATGCTAAGTACAAGTTGAATTTGCTGCACCATAGGAATCATTTTAATGTCATCACCAGCCTTACATCAGCTTTCTCTTCCGGATATTTTTGTCAACGTTGCCACATACCATATGATCATAAAGACAAGCATAGGTGTCTAGGTCAGTGTCCATGTTGCCGGCAAGAACCACCGTGTGAGAAGGTTGTTAATGAAATTTTGTGCTCAGATTGCAATCGTAAGTTCAGGGGTCAGAGCTGTCATGACCAACACAAGGCCTCATCTTCGACGCAGGGAAAGACCTTGTGTGAGCGTGTCCGAAGATGCGGTGATTGCTTAAAAACAATTAAAGCAGACAGAACACACATATGTGGGGAGATCTTTTGTAATATCTGCAAAAAGCACCAACCTTCAACACACCAATGCTACATCCAGGTGGACACTGGTAAGCCAAAGTTAGATAACACCTTGTTTGTCTTTTACGATTTTGAGACCAGGCAAGATGAAGAGAATGCCCGTGGTGAACACGTACACAAGCCTGTTCTGTGTGTTTACCAGCAACGATGCAGTGACTGTTTTGAGTTGGGTAGTGAAGTGCCTACATGCCAGAAGTGTGGAGTGAGAAGGCAGGTTATATCAGCCGATGACGTTATTCAACCGTTTCTGCAACAGCTATTCATCAGCAGCAAGAAATTTAAAAGTGTCATCGTCTTAGCTCACAACGGCCAGGCTTATGATCACCAGTTTATTCTACGTCATGCACTGGAACAAATGACCGGTCTTAAGCCTGAGGTTATTATGCGAGGAAGTAAGATACTGATGCTGGTCCTTGGGGTGTTGAAATTCATTGATAGCATAAGCTATTTTTCTTTGAAATTAGCCTCCCTTCCTAAAGCTTTCGGTCTGAGTGAGTTGAAGAAAGGGTATTTTCCACATCTGTTCAACACTCTTGCAAATCGTAATTATGTTGGTCCGTTGCCCCACATGAGGTTTTACAATCCGGATGCTATGAAAGAAGCCGACCGAACAGCGTTCCTCAAGTGGTACGAGGAGAATAAACATAAGGAGTTCGACATGCAGAAGGAAATGGTTGAATATTGTATTAGTGACGTGGAAATATTAACCCAGGCCTGCCTTACATTTCACAAGATGGTTATGGAACAGGGTAACGTGTCACCGTTTACCGAAGCCATAACCATACCTGGGGCTTGTAACAAACTGTTCCGTCGAAATTTCCTAAAACCTCAAACCATTGGCATTATTCCGAAGAACGGCTATAGGAACAGAGACAGACAATCAAAGATAGCCACACAATGGCTCATACACGAGGAAGAAAGAAGAGGTGTAGACATCAGACACTCTGCCAAACAACGGGAAGCAGTCATTGATGGTGTTAAAGTTGATGGCTATTGCGAGCAAACTGGAGAAGTGTTCGAGTTTCACGGTTGCTATTTCCACGGCTGTCCCAAGTGTTTCACCAACACCAACAGAGAGGACCCCCTACACGAAGATCCAACAGACACCTTGAACGCTCGCTACGAACGTACTGTGAGGAAAACAGAACGGCTTCGCCAGCGAGGTTACACAGTCCATGAAATGTGGGAACACGAGTTTAGACAGCTGTTGGAAAACGATCAAGTGCTCGAACACAGACTGAATAGCCATCCTCTGTTAACATACCTGGCACTTAATCCTCGGGACGCCTTCTTCGGTGGTAGAACAGGTTGTGTAAAGAGTTATTACAAGGTGAAACCAGGAGAGAAAATACGCTATGTTGATGTTTGCAGTCTCTACCCATGGGTTTGTAAATATGGGAAGTTTCCCATGGGACACCCCACAGTACACACAACATGTTCTAATATAGATGACGTGAATGGACTCATTAAATGCACCATCTTACCACCGCAAGACTTATATCACCCTGTGTTGCCTGTAAAAATGCACAATAAATTAATGTTTGCCTTGTGCAGAACGTGTGCCAAACATATGAACAAGGGTGAGTGTTGTCATTCAGAAGAAGAACGGGCCTTCACTGGTACTTGGGTGGTTGACGAGGTTCGAAAAGCTCTCGACAAGGGTTACAAGTTGATGGAAATACAAGAAGTTTGGGAGTATACCATTACCCAATATGATAGGTCTTTAAACACTGGTGGTCTTTTTGCTGAAATGATGAATAAATTTATTAAAATAAAGCAGGAAGCATCAGGTTGGCCTTCAGACTGTTCCACCAACGAGACCAAAGAGACCTACGTCGAGGCTTTTCTTGAAAATGAAGGTGTCCAGTTGGAGTTTGCAGCCATCACCAACAACCCTGGTTTGAGGTCACTAGCTAAACTGATTCTGAACAGTTTTTGGTACGTTTATATGTTTTATTTCATGTGTGTGTGCATGTGTTTTATTGTTTTTCTCTCTATTGTTTCAGGGGCAAATTCGGACAGCGAGAGAATCAGACCAGAATGGATATAGTGAGACAACCATCTGAATTTTATAAATTAGAAAACAACCCGGCCATTAACGTAAAACACGTAACAATCATTAATGAAGATGTGTTGCTAGTTAGTTGGGAGTACAAGGATGAAGCCGCCGACAGCACAGCTACCGTTAATGTAGCCATTGCTGCCTACGTCACAGCCCAAGCCCGTTTGAAGTTATATTCATATTTGGAAAAGTTGGGTGACAGAGTGCTGTATTATGACACTGACTCTGTCATTTACGTGTCCAGAGAGGGCGAATGGGACATTCCAACAGGTTCCAGCTTGGGTGAAATGACTGATGAGTTGGCTGCTTATGGAGCTGGTAGCTATATTATGGAATTTGTGTCGGCGGGGCCTAAAAATTATAGTTTTACCGTGTACTCTCCAACAACCGGAGAGACACAGAAAGTGTGTAAAGTAAAAGGCTTTGCTCTCAACTATAAAGCATCACAACACATTAATACCGGAGTTATGAAACAGATGGTTGAGAACTCTAGTGCGGAACCGGTCGTTGTTCACTTTGATCAGATACGGAGGACACAAACACACGAACTGGTAACCAGATCGGAAACCAAAGTGTACAAACCGTGTTTGACGAAGCGTAAGTTCAACGACGATGGCAGTTTCGACTCTACTCCTTTTGGCTTTAAAAGACTCAAACAGAGTGACTAAGTGTGTAGTTTAGGTTAAATCTTGTATATATATTTTTCTTGTATATCTATAGCTTTAGGTTAATGAATTGTGTGTGTGTGTGTGTGTGTGTGTGTGTGTGTGTGTGTGACTATTTTTAGCTTTTATCTCTGTTTTATACAAGACATACACGTTGAGAGTGTTTCTTAATATTTCCATAGGTTACTGTGTTTTAGGTTAAAATGAATAGGGTATCTAAAAATATGTTAGTTTTAAGTTTTTCCTGGCTAATTTTAGTAAGAGGGGTGTACTTTTTGTTTTGTAGCTTTCTGTCTACAATATATATGTTTGAGTATTTTTCTTTTGTTTAGATTAAAAACTGTCTTGAAAATAAATATTGTAATTTGCTCAAAATAGCTTATTAGGGTTATTCATGTTAGCTGAATTTTCAGTTCAAAAGACATATTTTTGTTTAGATTAAAACTGTCTTGAAAACTAGGTATTACTATTTTCTCAGAGTAGCTTTAAGAGTAAGTGTTTATTAGGGTTAGTGTTTTTATCTGAATTTCGGCTTTTCTGGCTATGTTTAGCAAACAGTGTGTATTTTTTTTTGTAGCTGTCTGTCTAGAAGATATATTTTTATAATATAGTATTATTGTTATTATCTCAAATAGCTTATTAGGTGTTTACGAAGACATATTTTTGTATAACAGATTAATTTTCTCAAAGTAGCTTTAAGAGTAAGTGTTTATTAGGGTTAGTGTTTTTTATCTGAATTTCAGCTTTTCTGGCTATGTTTAGCAAACAGTGTGTATTTTTGTAGCTGTCTGTCTACAAGATATATTTTTTTATAATATAGTATTATTGTTATTATCTCAATAGCTTATTAGGTGTTTAATCAAGTTGTTTGTTTTTAACCTAATTTCAGTGTAAGAAGACATATTTTTGTATAACAGATTAATTTTCTCAAAGTAGCTTTAAGAGTAAGTGTTTATTAGGGTTGGTGTTTTTTATCTGAATTTCAGCTTTTCTGGCTATGTTTAGCAAACAGTGTGTATTTTTGTAGCTGTCTGTCTACAAGATATATTTTTTTATAATATAGTATTATTGTTATTATCTCAATAGCTTATTAGGTGTTTAATCAAGTTGTTTGTTTTTAACCTAATTTCAGTGTAAGAAGACATATTTTTGTATAACAGATTAATTTTCTCAAAGTAGCTTTAAGAGTAAGTGTTTATTAGGGTTAGTGTTTTAAAGAGAGAGTTTTACTATTTTTAAAAATGTTTGATTAAGCTTTTTCACAAGAATATCAATACCAAATAAAAATACTTTTTATATTGAATTTTGTCTTTATTTAAATATAACTCCTTGTATATATGGTAGTTGTTTGTAAACATTTAAACAAACACTTTACTGACCCCAGTCAAAACTGTATCAGCCGAGTACAAGGCTAGAGTTATCTCACAGGTCACACACAGCAAAACAACACAGACACACACTGTTATATACATAGGTTGGAATGATTAAACGAAATCGAAAGTAATTTAAAAACATTTATTACATGAAACGGTCCTATACATGTTCAATAGAAAATTAAAAAATAATACGGTTTCTTTAATGATCTCCTTGATTGTGTTGAGGCTTTAACAAGCTGTTTGATTGTCTAAAAAAAAAATGAAACAAGTTTTAGTCTATAATCATTGAAATGAGAACAAAAAAATTCTGTTGATTGTGTGTAAAGACAAAGATGATACTACTTGATATTATGCCATCATATGACCTTTCATGCTGTAAGCCAGAAAAAAATGCAAAACAGTAACAGAAAAGAGACCTGTCAAAAATATTTGATGCTAAGAAAAACAAGTATACAAAAAAGGCAGATTTCTATATCTAAAACTGAAGTAGAGCTGAAACAAGTTACAAACATGCAGTTAAAAAACAAACCCCTTTACAAATTATATAACAAAAAGGTTTCACAACAAGAATCTATTTTTCTATTAATACAAACAATAAAAACATACACTAGAATTAAATACATGCTAAAAATAATATAACCACCAAGCAGTAAAACAAATACAGAATATTACCTTACAGTGAAGATACCTTCATTACCCTTCAATACTGTATTAATCTGTAAGTGTGTTTGAGCAGATTATATATTTGGGTTTAAACTGAAAAAATATTACAATAAAATCAAACAACATTATTTTTAAAACGTTTTATTATTATTATATATATTTTATTCTGTTATTTTTTGGTGGCCTAGGTGGTGTCACAGACTGAAACAAAAGAAATGAAACATAAATTCCTGTATCCTAAACGAGGGGCAATGGATATTACCTTTCTTTTCTCGAGATCTACAAGACGTAGATCTCGAGAATTGCACCCCCTACAGGCTGTGGTGGGGCTTGAAATATCAGCCCCACACCCCATGGGGCTATATACCCCACCCACACCAGGGTTGAGTATTGTTGCGGAGAGGGCAGCTCCCCCTCCCCAGCAATATAAATCGCTATTATAGGCTAAAATAAAAACAAATCTTTTATAAACTAAAAGAACCATTTTAAAAATTACTTACTGCGTTTCCCACAAACAACCCATTGACTATATTAAATATTTCGGCTGGAACAAACAAAAACTTTATTAATAATTTCACTCTAAACACAGAGAGACAGGGGTATACCTTCCATTATGTTTGTTGTTTGCTAACTGAAAGTCGAAACCTGCAGACAAGCTTTTAAAGCAGAGCTTCACTCATGGTATATCAACAAAAAAACTGCAAACCGATAAAAAATGCCCCGGTCTTTGACTAGAAACACAAGTTGACCCTCGAAAAATGTTATATATAATTGTTTATTGCCTGGTTTAAACAAAAAAAAACACGCTAAGGACTTTGGAGACGAGTCTGTTTTATTACAAAATATATAAAGTGTATCTGGATTTATAGGGGATAGAAAAATGTTATATATATATATATATATATATATATATATATATATATATATATATAATTGTTTATTACCTGGTTTGAAAAACACGCTAAGGAATTTGAAGATTACGATGCTGTTTTATCACCAATTAAAAATTGTATCTGAATTTTATAGGTGTCGGGTTTTTTATGATTCATTACCTAAAATCAATCTTGAGTTATCAGTGGTGTTTTTCTGATAACAGAATGTATGTAGTTAGATGAAAACTCAGGAAAGCGGGTTTTTTAAGACCAGGGGTCTTTCAACCTACGCTTTCAAACCTGATTGGTTGAACCCTTATATATATACGTTCTTATCAAAGCTTTACCCCACAGTATAAAATCAGAAACAACAACAACAACCATGGCTTCATCATCAGCATCAGTACTAGCTGATTTAAATCGTGACGGTCTTTGTGAAGCGTCACCTGTAATTAAAGCTGCAGACTTGTTGTTAAACACCCCATATAACATATTAGGGGGTGAAAAAGTGAAAACCCGCTATGGTTACCGAATGTTGATGAAATTGGAAAACGGGGTGGTGTTTCTACCGAGACGTATGCTGCCAACTGACGATCGAGTCGTCTTTTTCGAGTCTGGGTATGCTCAAGCAATATATAAAGGAGAAAAAAAATTAAAAAATGGTATGTATACCAGTACATTCCAATTTCAAGACAAACGAACCAACACCATCGCTGACTTGTAATATACCAGAATAATCAAACGTATACAGTTAAGAAGATAAACTATCAACATCAACTTATGAGAGGGGTTTTCATCGTAAACTACCAACCATATGTACTTTTAGAAAAAGAACAACAACAGCAGCAGTAACAGTAACAAGTATGAACCATTGTGAGAAGTGTTTTTTTATAATGGAGCAGTTAAAGCATCTCACTTTTATCAGCAGGGAATTAAAACCAAACTTACAAACACCAATTGATCAACTAATCCTGGACAGCGTGTTGGCTGATATGGAGTGGTTTGAAACCGAGAAAAAATTTTGTTGTGTACTCGGTGGTTATGCCTCAACACTATACGGTACAGAACAACATTATCTTATAATTCGTTTAATAATATCTGGAGATAAGTATGACTCTTGTAATTTACCTAATATGCAGGGCTATCATAGTACTAAGAATGGTTTTATGTTTTACCGTATTTTTTCAGATGAGAAGAAAGTGTGGTATAGTTGTAGGTTTTTGTCTGAGCTGCTTATTCATAAAGAACTTTTTATACTCAAAATATTTCAATACTATAAATATGATTTAGATAGTAGTTTTGTTTTTTATAAAGCAGAAAAAACTAAAAAACTTCTTCTTGTTGAAAACCCAGTCAGTGTTTTAAATTTTTGGCGATCTTATAAACCGCAAACCTTGCAATCATTATGTATGGGTTCGTTAGCTAACCAAATCTAGAGTATTATTTTTAGTTGTGTTTATTAAGCTGTTGTATTTTAGTCTAGTGTTTGTACTAAATTATATTGTATTTTTGTATAAACTGTACTTTTGTATAAAAATAATTGTAACAACCAATATAAACTCCACAGTATAGTGGAAAACTGTAACGATATATCAAAGTATAGTTTTTAAATAAACCTCTTTCATAGTTGAACTTTGTGTTTTTAAAACCTATAAATGTTAAAGGTAAACACATCTTTACAAAAACAAACATAAAAAACGTAATCTAGAACGGTATACTACGTTATATGTATTAATGCAATACTAGTGTTGTATTATTAATGAGAACATGTTTTTACGATTATAAAATAACTCATTAAGAAGCCTGAGGCAACTGGAAACAGATAGAATATTAGTCACCGATGAAACAGTTTTTACTAGCGTTTTATATTTTACAAATATTTCTAGTTGCTTTGGCGTTCCGTATATATACAGGGAGCGTTTAGACAGTTTTGAACAAAATTTGTTTTGAATACTTAGCTGTAGCCTTCTGTTTTTACTTGGTATGTGTCTTATTTCATCAACTATAACATATAAAAACATATCGTGTACGTGTTATAAGCAACTGATATCGATATATTAATCCTTGGTCTTTTTCATGTGTGTCTGCAAATACGTTGTTTCTTAGGGGGAAAACGTGTCAAACACAAATACTGTACTGATGTCTGTATTCTAGACAAGCTCAAACACGAATAATTGGGGCTAACAAACGGCAGGTGTTTACATACTTGGAATCAAATAAAAGTATTTTGTTAAAATTAATGTGTTTTTATTTTGTAATACAATTAAAAAGTATGTCTTAAAGCAATAATATCCTGAACAAACTTATCTTGTGCTACATCAGCTATATGTAGGTTGTTTCTATGTGCTGTAAGGTATTTCACTTCAGTCTTTATTCTGTTAAAGAGATTTACTACATTTGGATCGTACAGTATGTTTAGAATCACTTTTGCATTGGGGTGTTTATTTTTAAAGTTCCTCACAGCTCTTGGGAAACTTTTCTTTTGTGTTCTTACCACATGATATGGATAGGGGGCGCCTGTCTCGTTTCTTGCAAGTAAACCAAACACACTTATTTTTCTCCGTTTACTTGGCTTTGGGGTTGTATCTTCAAGATGTTCTGTGACTTTAGCGTTTGTTTGTCGCACAAGCTGTACCTCATCATTTATACGCGTTAATTTCACTTTACTAACCTCTGGGTTGTCCTTTGATTTCTGATCAAATTCATTGAGGAAAAAATCAAAAATAATTTGTTTGCACTTTTCATAGAACTGAATGGATATCCAACAAGCCAAATTTAATATTAAATCTTTACACACATATGTACCAGATATCAAGTTGTTTTCAGCCTGTCTCCCACCAAAGTTCACCAGATATGTAGCTGTTGTTGGTATTACTTGAGTTGTTGCTTCCGTTTTAAGAGGGGTAGTAGTCCGGCTCCCAGGCGATAACTCTAAGTGGGCTCCCTCAGTTGAAACACTTGTCATGTCGTTGTGCTGAAACCCTAACTCTTCCTTTAGCCGACTGTTGTAATAGGCAATCAACTCTTTAGTTTTCTTATTTTCCAACCAATGTCTGAATCTTTTCTCACTAATCTTACACAGTTTAGTTGCATTAAAATAGCCAGTGTTCTTATCGATAATAAGTTGAAAGTCTCCAAATAGACCATACCAGAAGTTGTCTTTAATTTGTTGGTAACACACATCACTTAATGTAGCCATTTTAAAACAGATTTGGGTTAGAACAAACTGCAGTAAGTCTTTTCTCAACAACAACTGACTTGTGAATATGTTTAAGAGTGTCTGTGTGTAACCTATTTATACATATTACCCACAGTAACCGTTTTAAACTGTATTTGTTTTTACATGGATGATGTCATACTTCTAATGACTGTATTCTAGACAAGCTCAAACACGAATAATGTGGGGTTATTGAACAGATATAACACAAGGTCATCAACTGACAGGTTGTTTACCTTTAAGAGGGCCTCTCTCTTGTGTATATTAAACAGATACACAGACAAGCTCAAACAGGATCAAGGTTAACAACTGTAAAACGTTGTTTATCCTTCAAGAGACAGAGACACTTGTTCAGTATGTGTTAAGTCGTGAAACAAGGATGACGTCTCTTGCTGTATGTAAGTACACTCTTATTATTATGTGTGTTTGCATTCAAATAACAAATACAAACATAACCTTACTAAACAATCAGATGATTGGTAATCAACATGTATACAAACACCTAACCTCATATGTCAACAACAACTGGCTTTGTTTTATATATACAACAGCGAACAAACTTTTAACGTGTGTGTCTGTGGAGCTATTGGTTTAGGGACAGTGTATATATGTAAAGCAAACAACGGCTGATTCGAGGTTCGTGGGTTCAAATCTAAGTTCAGGCGAATGCTTTTCTTTCAAATACACATGCATCTGTCAGTTTAAGCAAAGACTTTGAACTGTCATGACGTGTTTGTTAAACAGCATGTATAAGCTTCAACAATGGCAATCAGTTGTCTGTCTGTCTGTATCCTCAACACAGAAGACACCTGTTCAGTAGTGTGTGTATTAAGCTGTGAAAGAAGGCTGACGTCTCTTGTTGTATGTAAGTACACTCTTGTATTATCATGTCTGTTTGCATTCAAATAACAAATACAAACATAACCTTAACAAACAATCATATGACTGGTAATCAACACGTGTGTGAACATAACCTTAATAAACAAATACAGACAGCTGTGTGTGTGTGTGTGTGTGTGTGTGTGTGTACGAACATAACCTTAATCAACAAATACAAACATAACCTTAATAAACAATCAAAATGGCTTGGTAATCAGTCTGTATACGAACACCTAACCTTCATAAACAAAATACATAACCTTAATAAACAAACAGATGCATGGTAATCAACACACATGACATAACCTTAATAAACAATCAGACAAACACACATGGAGAGCTAACCTGACTTGTAGATATCTATGGACACACAGGTCAGACATCTTGGAATGCTTGTGACGTCATCTCAGGTTAGTTCCATAGAGAGAACCCCGGAGTTGCAACTGTCTCTTACAGGTCAGCCATCTTGGAATGCTTGTGACGTCATCTCAGGTTAGTTCCATAGAGAGAACCCGGCTTGCAACTGTCTATGACAGGTCAGCCATCTTGGAATGCTTGTGACGTCATCCGACAGGTCAGGTGACATTTGACGTTGACACATGTCAGGTCAGGTGACAGCTGACGTTGACAGCTGTCAGGTCAGTGACATTTGACACCTGTCAAATCTGACAGGTCAGCTGTCAACTGTCACAGGTCTGCGCAGGTCAGCGCATGCGCATGACGTCACGCGCATGCGCAGTAAAAAGTGGAGGGGATGGTCCCAGGTGTCGCCCTATCTACTCATTGTTTCTACTATATAGGCAACAAAGTTTGATGCGTGCTTTCATCAAAGAAATATATTTGCTATTAAATTTTTTTAAAGAAAATTCGCTACCATAACGCACTTTTCATGTATTCCTTGTTTTATTAAAAATCGTTAACCCAACCTCCGACAATATAGGGACCAAGTTGCGTGTTTGGCGATAATATCCTAGTCCTATCAACTTACTTAACGATAAAAAGTGAAAGTCTTCACACAATACTTATATCACCTTAGTTAAACTTCCTGACAACAGCAAGAAATATCGAGATCATCTTCAGATATCTAATACAATTTCTCACGAATTAGCTATTAAGTTCTGTGTGGAGGCAGGTGTACAAATTGCTGACAATAATTCTTTATTCAATGGGAACAATAGAACTTAATTCAGAAACAAAACGCTTTATCTCCATTGTAATCTCGATACGTGCTCTGCTCTAAACTGTCCTCCTATTATACTAAAATTATCATTTTGATCTTGCAAATGTATATTCGAATATGGTGGCGACGGCTTTCGGGGTAATATCCATTTCTGGCTTAACGGTTGGATACTGCAGGCTGGTCATTTACTAAATTGTTTTGTGTGTTTTATTTTCGTGTACAAATGATATAACAGAAGACGCAATGTGCTAGAGTAAAATATAAATTTAATTAAACATCTGGGCTGAATTATTTCTGGGGATTTAACGTATATGTATATCTTGCTTGAAAATAAACGAGATCTCACGAAGTAATTAAAAAAAAAATTGACAAAACTTTAACTAAGTACGGATAGAGTGTTTCGATCTCACGACGATTCTCGATAAGCATAAGATATTTTAAAGATAAACAAGTGTGTCCTGTATTATAGATCTTAACCTCCAATTATGTTACTAGTACAGTAAGATACATTTTTTTAGTGTATTTTCGTTAAAAAATTCCTTAATGAGGAGGGCTCGAGTTTTGAATTTTGAAAAAATTTTTTCACATGAGCGCGAACTAGGCCCTCTGGGATCCATATCCAGGGTCAGTTTAAAATTTTATATGTTTACACGTATATATATATATATATATATATATATATATATATATATATATATATATATATATATATATATATATATATATACATATACATTTTATTTGTTTGCTGTACTTTCTGTGATTTTGTATTTGTTTACGTGGACTGCAGTTTCGAACCTTCCTATTTTATCATCAGCACGCTACTCTGATGATGAACCAGAAGGGTTAGAAACTGCAGTACACGTAAACAAATAAAAAATCACAGAAAGTCCGGCAAACAAATAAAGTTTATATTGAAAAGTTATTGCAGTGTAGTGCAACATTTCATAAGATATATATATATATATATATATATATATATATATATATATATATATATATATATATATATATATATATATATATATATATAATAATAATAATAATTTATTGAACAATATACATTTCTCACAAAATAACTTACAAGACTAATCAAGAGCCTGGTTGTTCAATAACGTTAAAAGTCACCTAAGTCGAAGACTTGTTGGTGATACTTGTAACATCATTCTCTCTAAAAATAAGCTAGTGCACACTCTGACACTGTAAAGAAATACGAACAAAAACCAAAACTGCAGACGAACTCCAGCGATTCGCGGAAAATATAAAAAAAAACATAACTATGCTTTTTCGACTATAGATAAAATCTCTTTTCCCAAATGTTTTAAGCCACACTATGGGTAACCTACACACACACACACACATGCGCGGGCCCACAGGTCAGACGCCAGGCACAAGAAACAACAAAATACAAAGGAAAGACCACTACACTAGCATATTAACCTCTATGACCCTGTGGATTACTTCACGATCTACCCCAACTATCCACTTTTTTAAACCGATTTTAAAACCTCAAAGTCCATGCTGCTGGTAAATTTGGGCTGGTATAGAATTATATATTCTTACGCAAAGGTAAGCATAGGAACGCTGTGCAATTGTCTTCCTACCTCTTTCCGTTTTAGATGCGTGTGCGCAGTGTCTCGCATTATAGTTGTGACTCAACTCCTTCAATTCACATCAATGAATATGCTGGTATATATATATATATATATATATATATATATATATATATATATATATATATATATATATATATATATATATATATATATATATATATATATATATATATATTGGAATATTGCACTACACTGTAATCACTTTTAAATATACACTGTATTTGTTTGCTGTACGTTTGTGATTTCTTATTGGTTTGTGTGAACTGCAGTTTCGAATCGTCCCGGTTCATCATCAGCACGCTACTGACTCTTATCGCTCCTGTGTGGTCTACGTCTGAGATTGTACGTGGCGCTTGCGCCGTGAGCTTCTATTGGTTGGTTTACTGTTCTCAGATTGGTTGTGCCTTCGGACTGTGTCTTGTGTATCGGTCTCCTGTCTTGATCACTGTGGTTTGATAATTTGTCTATTTGTATGGCCTTTATTAAGTTTTGTTTAAATTTTTGTACTTGGCTTTGTTCTTGCATTAATTGTTTCTTATTGTTTGCTTGTTGAATGTAGTATTGCTCCCAGATTTACATTTTTTGTGGTCTTTAACATGTTTCATTAGTTGTAATTGGGTGATGTCTGGTTTTTGGTGTTTTGTGTTGTGAATGTGTGTAGCTACGTTTGATTTGTAGCTAGGTGTGTGGATTTTATCTAATGCTGTTATATGTCCCTTGAATATTGTTTCTATTGATTTTTTTGTCATTCCTATATAATTTTTATTGCATGTGTTACATTCTATTTGATATATTCTGTTTAATTCATGTGGGTTTTGTTCTTGTTTTTTATTTATTTTGTTTATTATTTTGTTATTGGTTTTGTAGCTCATTTTCAAGTCATATTGTTTGAGTGTTTGTGTTATTAGTGAATTTTCTTAAAAAAAATTCACTAATGAGGAGATCCCGACTTTTGAATTTTGAAAAAATTTCTTCAAATGAGCGTTAATTAGGCTCCCCACAACACATATCCGGGGTCGGTTTAAATTTTTATATGTTTATATATATATATATATATATATATATATATATATATATATATATATATATATATATATATATATATATATATATATATATATATATATATATATATATATATATATATATATATATATATATATATATATATATATATGTATCACACCGATAACTCAAAAAATAATAGGCCGATTTTGATTAAATTTGGTGAATAAATTCCTTTTGCAAATGACTTGGATAAGTTCGTTAGCCAGGAAAATCGGTCCAGGTTTTCCCGGAAAATTTTGTTTTTTTTCTAGAAAAAAATTTATATCTCCGGAATTAACAAAGTAAGGGCAACCAAATTTCATATGCGGATTTATTTCATTATAGGTAAGTTACCTACCAAAATTTAGCTTTGTAGGTTAAAGGATAAAAAAGTTACAGGCATTCAAAGAAAAATAAATTTGGATTTTCCTCAAATCGTCAAAATTGCGATTTTAAACGTCAAAATTGGTGAGTACATTCCTTTCGCAAGTCGCTTGGATAATTTTGTTAGCCAGGAAAATCCGCTGAGGTTTTCCCGGAAAAATTTGTGTTTTTTTTCGCAAAATATTTATATCTCCAAAATTGACAAAGTAAGGGCAACTAAATTTGGTAAGCTGGTTTATATCGTTATAGGTGTGCCACCTACCAAAATTGAGCTCTCTAGGTCAAAAGACAAAAAAGTTATGGGCATTTAAAGAAAAATAAATTGGGGGTTTCCTCAAAACGTCAAAGTGACAATTGAAAACGTCAAAATTCGCAACATTTAGGCAAATAACTTGAATCTAATACGATCTATGAAAAGAAAATGTCTCAAGAAGAATGTTTTACATACACCGAACTCTTAGTTTCAACCGTCATTGTCCTTCATTTTACTAAAATATTTCCAGAAAATTCATTTCTAATAGACCCTTTCTCTGATGCTTGGCAGTAGCCTTAGCTATAGAGTTTATCATTTAATGGTATATAATTTTTGTTGAATTTTCGTAAAAAATCAATAAAGCTCAATATATTCGTTATTATACAAGATATGAAAAAATATTGTATACATTCATTATACGGTGTTTTGAGCTACATCTTAAAAAATTATTGCGACAATCATAGGCTGGCCCATAAGTCGTTGGTGATACAAATAATTTTTTTTTGTCGAAAACGCCTTATTTTTTTGCATTTTCCATCGAAATATAATGCATGTTTGTAAGTTAAGAAATTCTGGATGCAGCAAGTGCGTTGTGGTTGCGAATTTTGATTAAATGCTTCATATTTGAAAAGCCTAATTTGCTATTAACCTATAAGGTTGACCAAGGAACGGATTTTTTCAGTAACACTTTTGGTTTACTTTTGGAAATTTCTGTACGTTTTCAAACAATCAAGTTATTTTGATGAAACATGGCACATTGTTTTTACTATATATGTTATACTGATAATCAAATTTGATGCCTGCTTTTTCTATATAGGTTATACTGGTAACCAAAATTGATGTCTGCTTTCTTAAAAAGAAAACACACATATTTGCAATAAAAACATTTTTATGAAAATTCACTACCATAACGCACTTGCTGCGTCCCGAGATTTTTTTTTTGATGTGGTGGTTATAAGTGAATATTGTGTATTTTGTGTTTGTTTCTGGTGTTTTGTTTTCGGTTTTGTTGATTTGTTTGTTTTTGATTTGTTTTACTAGCTTTTCTATTGTTTTCTTGTTGTATCCATTTCTTTCTGCTATTTGTATTATGCAATGTTTCGACATGTTCGTTCGGAAGTGGAGCAAATATTTTGTGTGTGGACAATTTAAACATTTAATTAAATAACACTCTTATAATTCATTGATATTTTGTCGTATTTTTAATTAATCATTTTATTGCCATATTTAAAGCAAATCAAAAAGTCGTATTTTGTCGTAAGCAGCATTGAGAAAGATTTAAAATGAGGCCTCACTCAATATAGAGCGATTTTAATATTTAAGCGTACTTTACACCCCCGGCTAAGGGTACGTTGCAAGACACCAAAACTTACGCCATCATATGTCCCCCTTGAAAACAAAGTCTACGTGTCTCGGTTTTTTCTTTTTTATTTAATTGCGATATTTTATAGGTGGAAAGTCTTAATTGGCACAACCTGTATATAGTATAATATGAAATTTCTTTTAATACATTTTTAAAACTTGGGTCTCTTTGTATTCTTAAAGTATTAAAAAATGCACACTTTATGTTGTTTCTTCCTTTATATACAATATTTTATATGCAATATTAATTGTTTTAACATTTTCCTTGACAAATATAAAAATTATACATTTAAAGAGAGGTTTGCAGCAAACGTTTATCAAAAGTTTGGAATGTAAATATACAGTCTAAATCGTTCAAATAGTCATAAATAAGGGAAGTTAATTGAAGGAAGTTAACTGAATGCAATTTATATATTTACAAAAATGCACCCTTATCTTCTTTACCCAGATTAGAGTAAAATATATAAACTATAAGGTTAGTACGATAAAACCTAGTGCATCTGTTACCGTAATAGATGCCTCACTAGGCACCAAAACTAAAATTTGGAAAATTACAACAATTGAATAGCACACTTGCTGCATGCGGTTTTTCAGAATTTTTCATATTCTTGAGATACGAGAATCAATTTTGTACTTGACGCTCTGGACTGAAATTTTTGAATGGTTTATATAATAGAAGTTAATCTTTATGTTTGTTGCGTAAGATTTCGTCTCTATGAAGAAGTTAATAGTTAGATATCACACTCGACATTTTGATTAAATGACTTAGGTTTTAGTTGCATAATACACTACAGTGTCGTCAGTATAACTCTATATAAGTATCTCGTCTTTATACAAAATAAACAATATTGGCCCTAAAACGCAACCTTGAGGTACGCCACACTCCACAATAGATTCCTCACTCAAAACCTTATTTACCTTGACACTTTGCTTTCTGATGGTTGAGCACAACTTAAATAAATTACATGCTATACCTCTCACACCGGCATCCTTCAGTTTTGTGGAATAGCTTCACGTGTGGAACAGTGTCGAAGGTGTTCGCAAAATCGAAAGAGATATAAAGCAAAACACCTCTCTAGCATCCACTGCCTTCTCCACGACAACTGGTCCCGCTATCGCACCCTGAGCCGATCGGTTCCCGCAAAATATGTATTGGCTGCTTTAATATAAGCATGTGTTGTATCTTATATACTAGATTACAACACGTCAGGAATTTCTCCGTATATATACGTTAAAAGCATTTACATATTTTACTATATTGTGTTTCCATACATTCTTTATTTTTTAGCTTCATTATTCAACATAGTCTCTTTTTGAAGTTTGGGCACCCTACTAAAAGATTATTGAATTAACTTTTTAAGAATTTTGAAATCTCTCAACATAAGATGCAGATTTATGTCTTTTTAATCAAAATCGTTTACCTTTTGTATTTTCATGCTATGTCCTTTTTAAAACTAAACACCTTGTGGTACAAATATGTGATAACCTCTACAAAATACAAATTGTGACATATGTAGCTAACACGCATGCTAATAGTAAAATCTCAACATTAAAAAGGAATACGGCCTCTTTGGTCCAGGGGTAATAACGTGTGCCTCTGCTCCCAAGGTTCTCAGGTTCATTCCATACTAGAACCGTCAAATTACTTCTCAGTACATACTGTAAACTAACATGTCTGAGGAGGTTGAATGTCTGCACGTTCCGCCCTTCAAAGTGGAGGACATTAACTCGCCGGTTCTGTGCACCATGCCGTGTTGGGCACCTAAAAAACTAAGATGACGAATATTTCAAAAGGCGTGTAAATCACATCTAATCTCTCCCGTTCTCTCTCTCTCCCTAACTAATAAGAAAACCTTTATGCAAAAAAGAGACAGCGTATAACGACTTCAGATAAGTGTTCGGAAGGGATACGTTGACGTTGCACTAGAGAAGTATATGGGACGGTGCCATCAATTGCAAAAGGCGGAAAGTCATGTGCAGCCACAGCAGCGGTGTCGTAGCATTTTAAGAGCCCTTGTAATTACAGGATCTTGGAGTTTGGTTAAAGTTTAAACCATAATTGCTTGATAAAGATATTTGGAAAAATACTTCTATCTTGCAAAACTTTTGTTACCTGCATACATTTAGTAGGGTTTAGGCAATATCTTCAATCATTACCGTAAGAAGCGAGAATTCTGGGAAGAAAAACTTGTTAAACTGAAGCCAATTAAACAGAACTTATTAAATGACTTGTTAGCAGGGGCCGTCTAGATTATCTTTCCAGTATTTGAAAACCAAACATATCAGACTGAAGAAAAAAAATTCTTTAATTCTTTTTTTTTTGTGTAGAATTATTTGATTGCATTCATAATGAAACAAAGTTTTCGTTAAGATTTTTTTTTGCGATACAAAAATTCCTGTACCTTCTTTAATTTATGTTATGTCGTAAATTATGATATATAATTAATAATCTAGAATTTGAAGCTAGTTACCAATAAGGCCTAGTACTTGGCCACAGAACATTAAATAGGATACCTCAGAGTTGCAAAGTAGAAACCGTCTTATTATTATTATTTTGATGACATTAATTTATCTTAAATAATCAGTTACAAAATAGTTACATATTTCCAATTAGGTGTGATTTTTGTAGCAAAATAGTGTCGGAGATTTAATAAGTAAGGGATAAAACCCTTATCTTTTTTTTTCTGCGTTGTATTAATAAATTAACGCCCACAGAAGGGTTGAATGAAAATTAATATTGTTATATTAGATACAGAGTTTTAAGGCAGTGAATCCTTGTCCTTATACAGTTTCTCTCAGGACGTATTTATTTCAGAACTACCACCCAAATAATTAAAAAAGCATTGTGTCTGATAACATTTACGCCCTGAATACATTTTATTAAAAAATACTGGTTAAACTCCGCTTAAAAATGTGGTTTTCAAAATATTCGTTAATAAATCTTGTAGTCATCTTTAAATTATAATTATTTCCTATTTCCTCCTTTTGAATGGAGCAGCACAAAAGCGTATAGTTTTTTTAGTATGTAAGAAAGTTTCCAATTTAAAACCATTCACTTTCGCGAATCATTTGCCTCTTTTATGTCTATTTGAAACGAAACAATCTGTAGAACTATCAAAGCAACATTAGTTCGCACCAAGACATTTAAACTACCGGGAACATACTCTAGTCCAGCTAGATAGTTCCAATAATTTCTTAAACTGTACATGAAACTCTTAAATACGCCTTTAACCACAAAGCGATATAGAAAACAATTAACTGATGATTTACCTTACGTTTACAACTTACGCTATACGAACTTAGCGAATACGTATTATAAAGTGGCAGTGTTTTGGGTCAGGAGTACAACGATGAACACTGTGACTGAACTGATGGGGCGGAATCCTCTACCGGGAGAATGTCGGCTAGTTTCCATTTGTCTCTCAAGTCTTCCACCCTCTCGAAGACACGTAGCAAGTTCAGACCTGCCAAGAGAGCTATGTCCTCCTCAGACCAGGATGGATCTGATAGTAGCTCTGCTAAGAGATGCGGATATCTTGAAACGTCTTCCAAACCTGGAAAAAATTATGTGTTTTAATGATAAAAATAATACCATAAAAATGATATCATTCTTTCTAAAAGTTCTCAGTAACTTGTGCGCGTAGGTTACAAAAAAGAGAACACACTTAACATTCTCCGTATCTAGCTTAATAATAATAATAATAATAATTTTATTCGAACATTCTTATAGTATTGCATTTTTGCATTTTTTTATTGGTTTTGATGCATGTTCGTAAGAAAATAAATTGAGACGCAGTAAGTGCGTTTTGGAGGGCAATTTTCATTAAATCCTTCAAATTTCAATAATAACAATTCGCTATCAACCTAAGGTTGGCTAGGAAACTAGTTTTCTCGGAAACACATTAACACAATAAGTTATTTTGATTATATACGGTACAATGTTTCTACTATATAGGCTATACCGGTAACCAGATTGATGCCTGCTTGCATTAGAGAGAGACATATTTGCTATTAAAAACATTTTAATGAAAATTCACTTCCATAATGCACTTGCTGCGTCCAGACTTTTAGTGAATTTCCGTAGAAAAAATTCACCCCAACAGTGCGGCGAAGCGCAGAGCGACTCCTACCAAGAAGACAGACAGTCTTGTGCCTGTCCGGCATCTTCACGAAATCCCTCGCCTGCCTACAGCCACCGACCGATCTCCAGTGTTTTTCGATGGCCTCCTCAGTTCATTTATATAGGGCGTCGATGACCCCCATCCTACTTATGCCAATAGCAGGCTACGGGCTACAGAACAGCCGCCGGGAATCAAGCCTTGCGAGGTCATTCCCAGCGACGCCACAGTATCGCGGAACCCACATAAGTTGCACCTCCTTTGTCCGGGACAGTCCGGTAAGAGCGCCAGCGAACTCCTGAACCAGCATTGACCTAATTCAGGACGCGCAGACTGCCCGGAGGGCCGCCTGACTATCCGAGCAAATGGATACACATTTCTCAGGGCTCATCCTCACATCCCGTCGGTTAGCTACAGACAGGATATAACTAAATTTATTAATCTGACGAATGAATAAAATCTTATATAAAGGATTACTAAAATTTAATTCCGCTATTCAGTAGAGGGCATGAGATTTAATGTAAATTAAACAAGAAAGACTGAAATGATATAATTCAGGGTGACTAGATGGTTCGTGATGGATTGAAGCAGTTCAAATGAAATTACTTGAGTTCAAAGACTGATAGCAGATAAGTAATGTACTTAACTTTGGCCTTGTTGGCGGAGTTCCATCGGTTGACCGCATCAGAGAAGGCCTGGGGGCGATTTAAGGCTGCCTAGACCGTTGAGATACTCTGAGGAACCTCTGCCTGGCTTGTTCTTGCGCATTAGCTTGTATGTGTTTGGAGAGCTCATTAAAATTGTTGTCAAATGGTGGCTCCCAGATGTAGCAGATGTCCCATCACCAAACGTACTTTACAACATGGTGTAGAAAGCAGAAATAAGAAAGAAAAAACGGGATGACTCATAATTGTGTGCTGTCCTTCTCATCGCTTATCTGGCTGTTATCGACATGTTATTATGCTTTATTTAATAGCTTGTTAAGAAGAGAGAGTTTTAAGTCATTGCAGCATCTTATAAAGGTTTTCTTATCGCACACATACATATGAACTACCAAGTGTCAAATCTGAACAGATTGGGCAAAGCAGCAACTTGCATTGACTAACAAGCCGGTGTGATCATTGATTATGACCCTGGTAAATCATGTCGATGGTTATGACGTCAGATTATTGACTTAATGAATATTATAAAATTGCATTACTCAAATTTATAGCACGGGTAAAGTAAAGCGTGTAAAACGTTACAGAGTACACCTCCGTTTCGAATGCTGTGATATATGCGCCCAGAGCATTACTCTCGCGCATCCCCAGGCTATCGATGTATACCCTCACATCGGAGGAGTGATCCGTTGGTAAAATAGACCAGGTTAGCAGGCTGGAAAGCAACTTTATTTTCCCTGCACTGATGCTTGCTAGGGATTCTGAGAGTATATGTCAGCCTAATATAATCCTCTGCATTTCGTATCTTGATGGTGGAGATAGGAATTTTCTTTTCCACCTCCTTGGCAACTTATGCACGCCCTGCTAATGCCCTTACCGCACCCGTTTTCAGAATCTCGCATTCTGAGATGTGACGTCATAGCTTTCCTTTTGGTACAGATGGGAAGCGGTGGCAGCATCAGCAATACCTCTAGATCGGCTAAGGGTGTCGCCTTCACAGCGCCGGTGATACCCAGACTTGCCAGCCCTTGAGGTTTGGCCAGTTTCCGGGTAATAGTTTGGTTCACCCCGTACCACCAGACCACTGCCCCATAAAGGACCCTCCACCTGACGATCGAAGTGTAAATCCAATGAGGGATCCGAAGATTAAGTCCCCAGGTCCTCCCTATCAAACGGCGCAGCTACCAGAGAGTCGCTACTCCCTTCCTCACTATTTGTTCTATTTGCGACCCCCGTGCGAGTTTGGAGTCCAGGACAACCCCCAGATATTTGACCTACCGCACTAAAGCTGAAGGTTTTTCAAGTATCATCGGGGGGCTGAACCCCACCAGATTCCTCTTCTTGGTGAACAGAATCATCTCCGTCTTCGCTGGGTTTACGGAGAGTCTCAGCTCACCACATCACCTTTCGATTATACTACAGACTGTTTGCATGCATGCGCAGACGACGCTGAGGAATTTGCCGACGACTAAGACCAGCCAATCATCAGTATACGCCTGGGCGTAGAAGCCATTCTCGGAGACCCGTTCCATGAGGCTGTCCATGACCAGACGCCATAGATGAGGCGACAGGCAGCTGCCATGAGGACAGTCCGTCCAGCTCCCGGCCTCTTAAGGTCAGTGAAATTATCTCGTCTTCCAGAATGCTCGCCACCCAACTGATAAGGGATCTAGGTGAGCCCCTGTCCTGTAAGGCGGCACAGACCGCATCCGTCCTTGCTATGGTAAGTCGGTTGATAGATCACTTCGCAAGAAAGACCGATAGTAGCACGTCCGATAGGTATTAAAATAATTTAGGTATTTCCGCGAAACGAAATATGTAAATTTTTGTGTTGATGGACCACCCTCTATCGTTATGGACCGACTACTTGCACAAGAATATAATCAGAGTTGTAGATGTAAGATATTTAGAATTACCCATCCTCTGATGACACCAACTTGGTTAGTGAAACGATAGTCAGGTTTTTTAAGATATGCTGTGGTGATTTGGACTCTCCAAATGTACTTATGACAATTGATCGTGTTTCGCCACTAATTCTAACTATTAGGTCTTTGAGATTTAATGAGATGTCTTTGTAGACCCCGAAGAAAAAACTTATATGGCGTCAAATCAGGAGAGCGAGCACTCAAGAGTACCATCGCGCCCAAACCACTTATCTGCAAAAACTTTATCCTAATATTACCGCACGCATTTTTATTTCTAAATATACAAAAGTTTTTCAAAAGAAAGCCCAACATTTTTGTGGAAAAGCTGGTCAGATTTGCTTGGGTAACGAAACTACTGAAGCCATTTACGAAAGAAAGAGGTGTGACAAGTTTAATAAAAATCGGTCAATTATTTTTTAAATATAGTAGTGATATAATTATACAGGGTGATTCATAAGTGGTGACCAAAAATGAAACCCCATGTTCTTTGAACAATTTTAGAGAGGATATGTCCTATAAAATTTTTTCCTATAATGCTTCATTAAAAAGATACAGGGTATTGAAGTTGAATTTCAAAAAAAAAATCCCAATTTTTAAAAAAGTAGCACATATATTTTGCTGAAACTTCGCATGTGTAGGCTGTTATGGAAGGCGCGTATTCTATCATAACAATTGAATCGGCTAATCTAGCAGTGGCGCGCGTACCCACATGTCATTGGTTATCCTTCAAGAAAAAAAAAACGGGTACGCCAATGATATTTCGTGGCTAATGACAATTCTGTCGAGGCCATACCATCCTTTTTACCACCACCACCAATGATACTTTTTCTTATTTTTTATTTTTTGAAGCTTACTTTCATTCGTGAACAAAATGACTCTCTTAATAATTTTCTGTACGACGCTTATTTTACGAGTAAGCAATGAATCAGGTAAGTGTTTTAGAGCACAGTTTATGATTTTTAACCAGTCGTTGTTCGGTAGAAAATCGCAATGATACACTTTTATCAGGCTTATAGTAATTTATTTATTACAATAAATGTTCAAAAATGCCTCCATTGCCCTGAATACACGCACGATATCTTTTTAATATGGAAAATTTAATGTCTTGAGGATTCACTGTTGATTGAATATGACGAAAAGCATTATTTATCAGTTGTTGTAGCTGCTCTGGTGTATTTATTTGTTCACTGTAGACCAGTCGCTTAAAATCACCTCAAAGATAGAAGTCAAGTGGGTTTAAGTCCTGTGATCTTACAGGTCAATGTATTGGTCCAGTTCTGACAATCCATCTTTCATTATAATGTTCATGTAGCCATGTAACAACGTTTCGACTATGATGCGCTGGTGCACCGTCATGCTGGTACCACATTATACCTCTTTTTGCTAGTGGAATGTCATCTATAATGTTTTCCACACGGTTTCCTAGGAGCGCTAAGTACGAAGATCCATTTAAACGTTGTGGCAGGACTTCCATGAACAGTGAGCCGTTAAAAATACCACACCATAAATTAATGTAAAATCTATGTTGAAATGTGCGAGTCCTTGTTGCATGTGGATTTTCCAATGACCAGACATGCTCATTATGATAATTATAAATACCATTTCTTGTAAATGTTGATTCGTCAGACCAGAAGATTAGATTAGGGAATAAGATATTTTGATTGTTCATTTCCAACATCCATTCACAAAAGACTCGTCGATGCACATTATCTCCAGGTAGAAGGCAATGAACATTCTGTCGATGATATGGATGTAAGGCTTCTCGATGTAAAGTTCTCCAAACAAAGCTTTGAGAATATTGTAACTGCGTGGAAATCCTCCGAGCACTTGTAGAAGGTTGATCCATTACTGCATCCACCACTCTCTCTCTCTCTTCGTCTTCAAGTTGATGTTGTCTTCTACCATTAGCTCTAGCGTCAGGACGTTGTCCAATACCGCACTGCCGAAGTCTTGAAAACGATCGAGAAAAAACCCTTGGTGTAGGTTGACGGTGAGTGGGAAACCTACGTTGATATTCCCGACAAGCAGCTAGAGCATTTCCATCAGCATATCCGTAGATAAAAATTATATCTGCATACTCTTCTGAAGTGTACTCCATTATAAGAAGTAAAAGAGTAGAAAATTTTGCAATTTTATAAAGTTTACCACTTACACCCATTCAAAATAATAACTTGTTAACCTAAACGTCAAGTGACACTTAATGACAACTTTGGCAAACCAGACTACTACTTACTAAAATACAACAAAGAAAATCGTCGTACAAAAAATTATCAAGACATTAAATTTTCCATATCAAAAAGATGTCGTGCCTGTATTCAGGCCAATGGAGGCATAAAAGTGTATCATTGCTATTTTCTACCAAACAACGACTGGTTAAAAATCATGAACTGTGCTCTAAAACACTTACCTGATTTATCGCTTACTCGTAAAATAAGCGTCGTACAGAAAATTATCAAGAGAGTCATTTTGTTCACGAATGAAAGTAAGATTTAAAAAAATAAAAAATAAGAAAAAACATCATTGGCGTACTCGTTTTTTTCTTGAGGGATAACCAATTACGTGTGGGTACGCGCGCCACTGCTGGATTAGCTGATTCAATTGTTATGGTAGAATACGCGCCTTCCATAACAGTCTACACATGCGAAGTTTCAGCAAAATATATGTACTACTTTTTAAAAATTGGGAAAATTTATTTTTTGAAATTCAACTTCAACACCCTGTATCTTTTTAATAAAGCATTATAGGAAAAAATTTTATAGGACATACCCTATCTAAAATTGTTCAAAGAACATGGGGTTTCATTTTTGGTCACCACTTATGAATCACGCTGTATAAGCACACACAGTCTGAAACTAATACTGTAAATGGGAAGTCCCGAGAGGCCTATTTCACGCTTATTTGGAGAAAATTTTGGACAATACAAAAGTCGCGGTCTTCTCATTATATAATTTTCGTTGCATGAGAATTCTCGAATAAATTAATTTTATTTAGTTAACAAATATTTGCCTACCAATTCGAACTACTTAGTTTACAGCGTTCAGAAGCCTTGATCTGGGTAATTACTTTCTGTGCATTTAAATTTCATTCGATAGGCAAAATGATTTCGTTTGTTAGTTCATTCTCTAAATACTTTGTGCTGTACCTCATCAAAGTAACCAATGACCTGTTAAATGATTCCGTTAATTTCAAACTCTGGTACTGCTAGCTGGAATCATCGAAGCAAACAAGGTATAAGTGTTTCTTACATTTTACTGACAAATACACAGTTCACTTTGATTTATATATAGAGGGTGTTTCCAAAATCTGTAACCGAATTGATACTCTGGAAATTAAAGGTCAAATAGGTACATTTAACTTAATTTACCTAAAAAGTTACAGCCCTCTAAAGTTAAATATTATAAAAATATTGTTACGTTCTTCGAAGTTCTTTATTTGTTGATTACAAAACACAGCGTTTCAAACCAGATTATAACCAAATATTATATAATGACAATACGGGACACTCCTATGCTTTAGCATTGGTGATATTTGTGACAAGTACACTAGCACCACCTCGCGTGAAGTACTGACAACTGAGCGGGTAATTTAAATTGTATATTTACCTGCATATTCTTAATTTAGACAATTGGTTTATTATAGATGAATATAAAAACTTGTACATGACAAAACAGTGAAAATTTTCTGATTATATAGTTATAAATAGAATTTGTATCAACAATCAGCTTGAAACATAAATGAATTCAGCATGAATAATTCTGCAAATTTCTCTTAGCCATTTTTTTTCCCTCAGGGCTCGTCCGCGGCCTTGCCGCCCCGATAGCACCGCAACCCTTGGTTGATTGTGCATACCCTTAGTCTTACTCCACCCATTCCAAAATCACTGTGCCTTGAACTAGTCTGCACAGCGATTGGTAGGGTGAAGTTTTATATTGCTCTGTCTCCGGTCTAGAGTGACCGTAGATCAGTTGTCTTTTCCGGTCTAGAGCTATACACTCACACAAGATGTGCTGTGCTGATTCCTCCCCCTCGCCGCAGAGTCTGCATGCGAGGTCCCCTTCGAACCGCCCCATTTTATGCAGGTGTTTCTTGACGGCCATGTGTCCCGTCAAGAGACCTGTTGTGTTTCTGAGCTGTCCTCTGCTAAGGTTTAGCAGCTCCACAGCTCTCTTTGAACTGGGTCCGTCAATTATTGACTTCCCATGTCTGAGCCCTGGACAGTCCGCCCAGTACACCTTGTGTTGGTTTCTGACCCAGGACTTAATGGCTCCCCTGGCAGTGCTCTTTGACACGCCCAGAGCCGGTTCTGGTCCCATAAATGGTTCTGCTGACCCTCTCTTCGCGAGACTGTCAGCTTCTTCATTGCCTTTAACCCCCGAGTGACCCGGCACCCAGATGAGGGTCACCTCATTCTGCCCAGCCAGGTCGCTCGTCTCGTCTCGGCACTCACTCACCAGCCAGGAATTTACCCGTGGGCTACTTAGTGCCTTAAGGGCTGCCTGGCTGTCTCTTACCCATAATATTATTTCATCATAATTTAAAGTACTACTTTGAAACCGTCGTTAAACTACTATTTCAAGGGTAGGTATAGGAATATACTGAAAGCTGTTTCTGAGGATATTAAGTTACAATCTGTACTTACCTATAAATAATTGTTCTAGGTAGAAATGGTAGCACATTACTCATTTTGCTATATCTCTACATGAAAACTGTCTTATTAATCTAATATTTTAAAATATGTAACTGATATACTTAGTACATAATTAAGAAATTGTGCAGACGAAAGGTGAGACAAACTCTTACTTCCGTGAATAAATCTATTATAGGGCTGAATCTGCTATTTCTACTTGTCTCTTTGAAAACTTGTCTTGGGAAGATAATTAAAAGCATTTACCAAGTAAAATAATTGTAAATGTTAAAAAATGTGACAATTTATGCCATACTGAAATAAAAAAAGGACACAGAAGAATATAAAAAAAACAGTTTTCTTATACCATTTATTATTAATGCAAAACTTTTTTTGCCTTCATATTTTTTTTGGATGCACTGGAAGACAAGTTATGATTGAACCATCCGTTTACGAAGTTTATCTATAAATAGGTACATGATGGTAAATATTACACAATAGATTATCTTCTGCGAAGTGTACATATTGGCATAAAAGTGATTATGAATTTGTCTTTTGGCTTCAAATCATATTCACGTTTCGCCATCATTTGGAAACCTATGAAATGTCTTTGATATATTTAGCACCTTATAATTCGAACAATTATAGATTGCACACACCCAACCACTAACATTTATTGTAAAAAACACAGCTCAAACTTAATTATACACAGTTAAACAGCAGCAATTGCTAGTGTTAAACGTTCTCGAACGACGTAACATCAGTACTATCCGCTAGGGGCGCTGATATTTTTGAAACACGAAATCAGCTGGAGTGTCCTGTATTGTCATTATATAGTATTTGTTATAACTAACGATTTTCCAATAATAAACACACCCACTAAAATATGTCTCTATTAACAAATGTCTATAGAACTGTTTTTCACTTGTCGCCTGCTATTATCTTCGCACAAACACTGAGTCACTTATTGACTAACTGACTTGACCCGCGGCCCGTTTATTTATATCGCTCATAGAGGTTTTATATCTTTCTACATTGTTCCATATCTCTCAGTTCTCGTTCCATCTAGAAATATAATAGACAATTTTCATGGATTTTCCATTACATGAATTTAACATTTACCTAATGGTTTTTCATACATAGAACATTATTACATGCATGAAAATACCGAAAAATATACATAGAGAACAGAAAAAGACTTTTGAAATCAAAAAATTTGGAATTATTATCATGTGACCGCGAACGGTCTGTTATTGGTTGTGACGTACTTGGACAGTGAATAAATGACGTGTTTACATTTGCCTTATGATACGATAAGTACGGTCGCTTGTTTCAGGATGTAAACACATAGAAGTAAGCTCATTGTTATTGTGATATTACCCTCCAGTGACGTCACAGATCATGCCGGCAAAATAGTGGTGTTTGAAATCGATTATGAAATTCGCATTTTTTAATATTTTTTTGCATCGTTATTTTTGTAGTGTGTTAAATGAAACATATATTAAAAATCATCTTTGTGGGATGTCTATCAGATGTGATAAGAAAAAAAAACATGTAAATTGTCTATTCCAGAGTGTTCGTTGCTACCAACACACTTTACACGCTGTTTGTTGCCATAGAGGTAATAATGCTCTATGAACAAGACTCTCATAGACAATGTTGTAACAATAGTATTGTTTATTATTTTCGAGTGATTGTAGATATTTTGTTGTTTTCATTTTAATTTCTATATTGGTTCCATCGTGAAAAATACATTTTTCATTAATTCTATTGCTCTGAAATTAAAACCTAAATTTACTGGTACAGTTGAAGACTTTATTCCAAAGAACTCTTTGCAGAAACTGTATTTTTTAAATTTTCTTAAAAGGTCATTATGTGATAAGAGGTGATATTCAAAAAGGTTCGGGATGCAGCAAATTTGAATAAATTATTTTTCTATAAGCTTAGAAAGTTTAGTTTTGGTATATAGTAAGGTCTTTCCAAAGGCAAGATATTCACCAAAGTTCATTAAAATAACTTTGTAATTTTCGGAGAAAAATTTGTTTTCAAAAGAAAATTCAAAATTTATATAACTCAATTTTCTATAAACTTAGAAAATTGAGTTTTGGCACGTAGTAAGGCCTCTTTCAAGGCAACATACATGTTAAATTTCATTAAAACAGCTTTGTAATTTTCGGAGAAAAAATTTTTCTTAGATAGAAAACTCAAAATTTTCCCGGAAAACCCTGTCCGATTTTCCTGGCTAACAAACTCATCCAAACCAATAATAAAAGAAAGGCACTTGCCTAGTTTCATCGAAATAGGTTAATTATTTTTTGAGTTATCGGATATATATATATATATATATATATATATATATATATATATATATATATATATATATATATATATATATATATATATATATCACTATCGACCATAAACGTAATCGTGTGACAATTTCGAAGAAGGCCAGGGTGGGTTCGTCAGCCAATAAACCCATGGTGATCGTTCTTTGGGATGCGTGCGGTATAATCCTTCAAAAGGGAAGAACAATCAATGGCGAATATTATTAGACAGATTCAATGACGATTTGAAGAGAAAGCGACCGCATTTGGCCAAAAAAAAAGTTATTTTTCACCACGACAATGCAAGGGTGCACACATGTGTAGTCTCCATGGCAAAATTGCATAAATTGGGCTACGAATTACTCCCTCATCCCCCTATACTCCGGATTTAGCGCCGAGGGACTATTGTTTCCAAAGTTAAAGAAATGGCTCGGTGGAAAGAGATTTGACTCCAATGATGAAATCATCTCACAAACAAATACCTATTTTGGCACCTCGAAAAATCTCATTTTTCGGAAGGGATACAAAAAATGGGGAAACGCTGGATGAAGCGTATCGTGCTCAAAGGAGACTATGTTGAGAAATAATAGACAGATTTCCCGGAGCAGAATTATCACAAATCAAAATCAATATGCTTCGTTTCGTTTCTCGACATTGTCGTGAACTATACCCTTAAGTAGTTTTTGAATCTTCTTAGCAAGACACGTTCTTTTAGTGACTGAGGGATCAAGTTATATAACTTTTGTCCCATGTAAATATGGGTTAGCTAACCAATTTCTTTCCCACACCTATCCTTTCTGCACTGATTTATTTGTTTGGTCTCATGTCGGTGGTCTGGAAAAGTCAGCTCATCTGCGTGCTTATAACGCTCCGCCAGTGCCACCTGGGAGTACAGTTTTCTACAGTATAGAACGCCAGCTTCCCTTCAGATCTTCACTAGGGTAGGTTAAAGGTTTGCGGTAAATTATCTTGAGTACCCATTTTTGCACAACATCTAATAGCCTATATAAGTTTTGTCTTACTCCACCCCAACCAACTATTCGGTAAGCCAGCTGGGACTGTACCAGTCAATAATATAAGATCTTCATTTCCCTGGTGTTTAAATACTCGCCCAGGAACATTTATATATATATATATATATATATATATATATATATATATATATATATATATATATATATATATATATATATATATATATATATATATATATATATATATACATTATAATGAACCTAATTTCCGCTATACCGAGGAATGCAATATGCACAATATTTGAAATATCGCTTCTAAAGGCACTGTACCATTGAGGTACGGACATAGTATGTCCTCCAGGAGAGACTGCGGTGGGCAGGCTAGTGTCCGTCTGACACTAACCCTTGATTCACAAGGTTCCGCTGCCGTTTGAAATTAAGTTGTTTTAATTTTTTCTGTCAGAATTAAAAGTGTTAGGCGAACTGCACCCTTCTTCCACTGCTTACGCAATTTCGCCTCCGCTGTAGAGCAATTTTGTGGGATGGTCAACCAATGTGTTAATTTGTTGACGAACCAATTTTAATTTAATATTTTCAATATTCTCCATACCAAGAGAAAATAGTGTAAATAGAAGACAGAATATTAATTCTGACCGTCCCGTCCAGAATATTAGCTTTCGAAAACAGCTCGACCTAAAGAAAAAGGGTCAACTTAGAGGGTGCTAATGTCCACCCTGCCCTTAGGCTCAGTCGAACTCTGTCTGCGCTTAGGCACACCATGGCCTAAGCTGCATAACATCCAGCAGCTCAGTAAAAAGGTGTAACCGTTAGGTAAACCTCTCTGGCAGCGCGTTATCTGCCTTTAAAGGTTAATCATGATGCTGGCGCTCGAGCAATAAATAAAAAAAAGAAGAAGAATAGAAATCCGAAGCGAAGAAAACCGCTCTAGGAAAAACACCCTTCACCATATATAAACATATGAACATATAAAAATTGAAGCGAACCCCGGATATGGGTTCTACGGGTCCTAGCTTGCACTAACCTATAAACATTTCTTTTAAATTTAAAAGTAGCGATCCCCACGTTCTCGAATTTTTTCTACGAAAATTTGCTAATATACTTTTATTGATAAACTTTACGCCATTCAGATGAAACTCTAGTTTTATGTTTGTTTACACATAAAGTGACCAATAAGAAGAGACACAAATTTCAGCGACACTTGCAGATATATTTTTATTTTACAATGTAAATTTTATTTTGGAAGTCGCTTGATATTTTATGATTGTACATGTACATGGATATGAATACCTGCTGCTTGCAGCGGGAAACTTTTTTAATAAAAAGAAATATGGAATCGTAAAGTACTGTAAATGTTTCTTATTATACGGTTTCATACACGTAAACTCTTGTACTGTCACGAGGCCATTTCAATGCTAGCAGGGTGGACGTTAATTTTTTACTTATTCCATATTTTCCAGCAGAATTTGTAATTAAAGAACACAATCATTATATTTTCTGTTTTGAAGCGCCATAACTTTTCATTAGCTTTAATTAACTGCAGTTAGGGTTGTGCTGGCTTCTAATCAAATTACGTGTTATCTTTTTTATTGCATATATTTTCATAATTTTGTGTATTAAAAGCAAAATATTTCGAAATATTTTTAGGCTGCCTTATATCTTGTTAAACAAGTATAGCAAAGCGGAACTGCCAACAGACAAACAATTTCTGGACGCAGTAAGTGTGTTATCGTACTGAATTTTCATAAGAATTGTGTCCTTTTAATATGGCATACTACTAAATATAATACCTTAAGATTAAGGTGGGTTTCAAAAGTCCTAACACATGATCATTTGAAGAATTTTTCGAAGGTGCTATCATCTATATCTCTCTATTTTCAAAAAAATATTAAAATTTTGTGTTCTAGCTTCTTTTCAGACAAATGCCAAAAACTAAATTTTCTATGAAGCTAGGAAATTAAAATGTAGTATATCTAGGTCTAAGTCTAAGTCTCTTTAAATGTGTGTGTGTTTTGTTTCTTTAACGTCGGCCTATTTCCGCGACTATGGCCAATCACCGACGCCAGCGAGCAGTTTCACCTCACTATCCTGGAAATTTTGCCAGACCCCTGCCTTTCTGTAAGGAGGGTAGAGATCTTTAACGTGCCCAACATCGCATGGACACGGGACCGACGGCTTTCGCCCCCTCCGAAGGGCGGAACGTGCAGACATTCAACTTACTCAAATACAATGCCAGAATCTCGGTTGATCTTAATGTTACAGTTTATACTGAAAAAGTGAAAGGAGTACGCTGGGATCGAACCCAGTACCCTTCGGTTCAGAGGCACACGTTCTTACCCCTGAACCACCGAGGTCTTTGGGTCTCTTTAAAAGAAACTTGTATTACAAATTTCATTAAAGTTAGAAAACCTTCCCCAAAGAAAACAATTCATATTTAGAAAAATGTTGGGGAGGCAGCAAGTGCGTTATGGTGGTGAATTTTCATAAGAATAATATATTAGAGTGATTTAGCCTTATATTAAAAGTTATAAAACATTACGTTATTTAATTAGGATTAGTAAAAGAATAGGGTAAAGATGGGCAAGCAAAAACAGGATCTCTCACATAAATATTTATACAGTAATTTCGATACAAAAACTCAAACAAAACAATTAATAAGCAGGAAATATACTCAACAAAAAATACACCAGAAAGCTGAACATAAAAAAATTCTTGTGGTTAATTGTATCTTGAGGGTAATTGTATGCATGCAGAAGGAGAAGAATAACCCCCAGAACGAAGAGAGTTTCTGCACCCTCACTCAAAAACACGGGGGGTTCTCCTTCCCCTTGTGCATGCATACAGCTACCTCCAAAGCATAAAGCACAAGAAAAAATTCTTGGGAGCATCCCCGAGAAAGTAACTGGACCTTGACGAATATGGGTGTTGTGCGGAGTAGACAGGGTTTAAAGGATGTATTGCTGCAAAATGTGAAAAACGCATCTTTTCATAGTCCGACTAAATGGTTTTTCCTTCCGCTCATATTTCCTCCCCGCCCAGCACCTCTATTCATTCTTGGTCCTAAGGGACCCAAGAAAGTTAAGACTTCCTTGGGGGTTGTTTGCAACAAATTTGCCTTGCGGCTTGTGCGTCCAAGGAGGGTTCTAAGCATGTTTCTGAAAAAAAAGTTGTCTAAAAACCTCCCGTGCAGTAAACTGCATTTCTCTCATTCCGATAAGAAATGTTCTGATAGTCAATTTTTGTTTACAAACCAACAAAACATTGACTAACAGCACATTTCTTATCGGAATGAGTGAAATGCAAAAATGCATTTCACTCATTCCGATAAGAAATGTTCTGGTAGTCAATTTTTGTTTAAAAACCAATAAAACATTGACTAGCAGCACATTTCTTATCGGAATGAGTGAAATGCGTTTTTGCATCTTCAACTGTAAATAATTTTTAAACGAGTTGATAAAACTTCCAAAAAATTAGTGTGCTGAATTCAGAAAAGAAAGAGCTTTCAAATGATGTAACACTAGACCCATAGTCCATATTTAAAATATAAGGGTTGTTATCACCACCCTTAAGGGGCTGATGTGACAAAATTGAGTTTTATGTCAAAACATGTCCCACTCAATATTAAAATTGACGTCTTTCAGCGTTTCTTAAAAAAATTTATCTGGACGCGTTTCGTTTTCAACGCGCCACCCTATATATAAGCACATGCTAAGTGTGTATAATAAAGGGGGGCCCTTAATTAACATTGGGGCTACACAAACTTAAAAGTAGAGAAGACATCTGGATCGTGTCAAACTGTATGCCCGCAAAAATTAGTAAAATACATTTATAAAATCTAATAAAAAATAACAGTTTTACGATATTATTTTGAATAAACCAATAGGAATACCTTTCGCGGCGATTTCGTAATTCACGAATATATGAACCTAGTTTTTAACTTTAAGCGGGAGACTGTACCTGTTTGAAACATACAATATGAGAAATGCAGAAATATGCTTAAAATGCTATTTATTTTAAAAAATATTGACCAACTAACCTGCGAAATCATCGATAATAAAAATGATGGATATAGTAACTTATCTATTAGTACCATTTTCATTTTGTAAGCAGGTTTTTATACTTACAAAGAACATCAAGCATCTTGCAGTCGCATTTAGCGCTTTTGAACGCAAACATTGTCCCGGTATTAAGAAACAAATAGGCCACGGCTGACAATTTACATTCTTAGTTTGTGCACAGTCTCCATCTATAACATTTTGTGTTAACTAGAGCTGCCGTGGCAACATACTACCCGGTTCTGCACCGAGATGGCATCCCTGTCGTACATTTCAGACATAACTTCCATTGTTTAGATTTTTATCTGCCATTTATGTAAATACCATAGTAGTACAGGTAACGTCATCTGTATTTGTCCAACATTGTAGATATTGCATTACATAATCCGAAGTTATGTCGATGATTATTGGTGAATTTTCTTTAAAAAAAATTCACTAAGGAGGAGATCCCGACTTTTGAATTTTAAAAAAAATGTCTTAAAATGACCCGAGAACTAGGACCCTATAACCCAAATTCAGGGTCAGTTTCAGTTTTTATATGTATATATATATATATATATATATATATATATATATATATATATATATATATATATATATATATATATATATATATATATATGTATGTATGTATCACACCGATAACTCAAAAAATAATGGTACGACTTTGATCAAATTTGGTACATACCTTGCCTTTGCAAGGACAAGTTGCTTGGACAAATTCGTTAGTCAGGAAAATCGGCTCAGGTTTTCCCTGAAAAATTTGTATTTTCTTTCTAAAAAAATGCATATCTCCGGAAATAACAAAGTAAGGGCAACCAAATTTGGTACGCTGGTTTATGTCATAAAGATGTACCAAAATTCAGACATCTATCTGAATAGGCCAGTTAGGAGTTTTTTTGATGCTGATTTTCCCAATGGATGGATCCGACGTAGAAGATTCATAAAGTGGCCTGCTCGTTCCTTAGATTTCTTTCTTTGGGGTTACCTCAAATCACATGCCGATGTTAGGAGACCAGCGACTGTGCAGGATTTGAGAGAAAGAATAGTCACTGAATGTGAATCACTCCGTAGATAAGTCTTGGAAAAAATAACTCAGGAATTTGTTAGCTGGATTGCATATTGCCACGAGGTAAAAGACGACCGTTTTGATCGTTTGAAATGGTTTTGTTTAATTTTTATGATTCTTAGTGTATCAATTTACAAAAATAAAATTAAATATTTAGTAAATCTGAAGCGCTTATTCCCAGTATTTTCAGATACTGGTACAGTTTGGACGAATGTGAATGAGCAAGGTCTATTATGATCTGAAAAAATATACATTTAAATAACTGTAGTTGAGAGTACTTCCGGTTAAACCGAAAGTATGTTCATAATAAAAAATAAAAATATTTAGATGCATTATGCGCCATTACACTTGTTTACAAAGCTTTATCAACACCATCGTTTTAGTTTTAAAGTTATTTGCTTGCTTCCATACGTCGACCCAACCTTGTATAACAATATGTCCGACAGTAACAAAATACTGAAATATTTTCGTGTATAACCTCTTTAAGTTTTCAGTTAAAACCGCTAATAAACCTATGTGTTTAAACAGGTTGAGTTATGTATATAGCGACATAGAGTAAGCGGAGATCATTTAGACCAAAATATGAGGATTGGACTAAACATACCTCAATAAAATTTGGCCGTGAAAAAAGATACAGTGTGTTGAAGGTGACATATTTTTTTTTCCTTTTTGCAAATAATTTTACAACATATTCATAAATCGTTATCAAAATTGGCACAGAGGTGTAACCTTAGGCAAGAAATATTATTTTACTTATCATTTTACATTTTGTTACAGGGGGCGCCACTTGAGCTATCCCTGATGATGAAGTTAGGACAAACTTTTTTTGACGAAACTTTTTAGTAATTTTGTTTATAAATGATGATATAAACATCATTTTTATGTAAAATGGTTATACTTGTTCTAACTTGATAATTTCAATCGTTTTTGAGAAAAACGCAATTGAACATTTCAGAGGATCGGAACGGCATTTCAAATAAGAATTTTTTTTTGGCAAAGTCTCACCATCGGTTTATCTCTATTAACGAATTCACTAAAAATTGGGGTTTTCCTCAAAACGTAAAAAATCGCGATTTGAAACGACAAAATGGGCAACATTTAGGCAAAGAACCTGAAAGAAATACGGATTATGTAAAGAGTGGTCTGTAAACCCTTAAGTTTCAGCTTCAGCCTTCATTGCCCTTCATTTTAATAAAATATTTCCAAAAAATTCATTTCAAATAGACACTTTCTCTGATGCTTTGGCAGTAGTTTTAGTTAAGTTTATGGTTTAACAGTCTACAATTTTTAGCCAATTTTCGTAAAAAAATTCGTTAATGAGGAGACCGCGGCTTTTGAATTCTGAAAAGGTATCTTCAAATGAGCGTAAACTAGGCCCCCGAGAATTCATATCCGGGTTTACTTTCTGGTTATATATACAGGCTGACGCCTTTCTACGGTAAAGCTCAATATTGTATAATTGTTATTATGCAAGATACGAGAAAAAATTGAGTACGTTACTTATAGGGTGTCTTGAACTGCATCTTATAAATATATTTTCATAATCACAGGGTGGCCCATAAGTCATTGGTGATACCTAGAATTTTTTTTTAACATTCCTTATTGCACTTTTACATTTTTCATCGAAATATGATGCATGTTTGTAAAAAAATCGAGACGCAGTATGTGCGTTTTGGTAGTGAATTTTCATTAAACGCTTCAAAATTCAATAACTCAGTTTGCTATTAACCTAAGGTTCGTCGGCTAGGAAACGAGTTTTCTCGGAAACATTTGAAGTTTATTTTCGAAAAATTTTTGTACGTTTTCAAACAAGTTATTTTGTTAAAATAATACATTCTTTCTACTATATAGGTTATACCGGTGACCAAATTGATGCCTGCTTGCATTAAAGAGACATATTTGCTATTAACAAAATTCACTTCCATAAGGCACTTACTGAGTTCAGAATTTTTTCAAATGTTTTCTAATACTTTGTAGAAGGTTCTTTCGGAACGAAAAATGAGGAAAATTCCGCAGAAGATTGGAAAATTTGAGAAAACCTAACGACTATTTTAATTCGACAGTTCGCGCATTTGATGAATGTGAATTTAGTATACATTTAATAGTTAGAAAAAAAAATTGAAAAATTGCAGGGAAAAATTTTTTGAAAATTTCCATGTGCAATTTTGTACATAATTATTTTTGTAACAAACGAATTGTCTATGAATATTTAAAAAAATGTCATATGCCTGCTACATACACAGTAATCGCATTTGACAGTTCGTGCGCTGCAAATGTCGTTTAACAGCTACATCGGTCGGCATCTATCGATCAAAAAAATTCTAGAAGTTTAGTTCCCTGGATAGTGATACTGAAAATTTATGTTATAAAGGAAACTGTCTTAAAATGACATACCTACTTAAAGTAAAAAAAATCATATTTTCCCAAATACAAAGCAGTTTTAGTCAAAAATCTGGATGAGTTGTAGAAAAGGCCATATGCCATCATTTTGTATTAACATTTTACGACTATTTTTGTATACTATTTAAATACTTACTCCTTTTTTGTTATGTCGCCAAATATGTCATTTTATTAGCACCTATTGATAAAATGACATATAGGTAGGTATTTATTCACTTACTCATAAATTTTTTTTATCCATCTAGGGATCGTGAAAAAAACTTTTTATTTAAAGTGAACTCTAATAGCTATATATTGCAGCAATTATTCATTTTTTAGTGCACACTGCACAGTCGATTTTCTTTATTTTTTTATTTTTATTTTAACAACACACCACGAGGGCTTACAGCCTAAATACTTTCGTACCGTGGGTGTCGACAAGGAGGAAAATGCAACTTGTTAATTCTGGACTTGAAGGTTTGGAGGTTCGGAGGAGAAGAAAAAATATGTGCCGGCAAGAAATTCCATAACTTGGAAGTCCTCAGGACAGAAGCGCGGGCTTAACAAGATGTTCTATGTCTGATGACCTGGACAGTAAAAGGGTGCATTCTCTCTGTTCCCCTAGTAGATCTGTTGGGGACAGTAGGTGGAGGAACTATGGAAGAAAGCTCCCCTGAGCACTGTAGATATCTATAAAAGAGAGAAAGAGAGAGAGACGTCACCAACGGCACGTCGGTGGGCAAGGGATGGCAGCATTTGGGCGAGGGTAGGGTCACCGATGAGACGTATAGCTCTCTTCTAAATGGAGTCCAGGATAGCGAGTGTAGAAGTGGCAGCAGCACCCCAGATGTGGGAGCAGTATTCGAGGTTTAGTCTTATTTGTGAGGTATATAAGGTATAGAGATTAGCTGGTGAAAAGTATTTGCGAGCCCGGAAGAGGAAACCTAATTTCTTAGCAGTCGCTTCTGAAATTGATGTGACATGTTGGTGGCAATGAGATTTCGATCCACAGAAATGCCAACAAGTGTAAAGGATTCATTACTTTGAATAACTTGTTTGTTTATTGTGATGGGTCTAGGGCTGGTGTATCTCTTATGAGAAAGAAAGCAAGACTGTTATTTTCTCTAATGACGCATGCCAATTTTTAGCTGTCAAATATTTCTGTTACACTAGCACTTTTGAAATGTCATTATATTTCAATTTACATACTACCAGTGTACAGGATATTGCTATAGGAATTAAGCTAGTTAATGACGCTACATATAGATGTGTAAATAATTATAACTAACCTGAAGGAGTCATGTTGATTCCATCATAGCCTGCTCCGATACCGACATGCTCAACACCAGCGACAGCCCTAATATGATTAATATGTCTTACAACATCTTGTATAGTGGCAGTTTCATTACAGCTAAGGTGATACGCATAGAAGTTCACCATGACCACTCCGCCGTTGTGTGCAACAAGCTTAAGGATATCGTCGGGTACATTCCTGGAGGAGTTGCACAGCGAATAAGCGCTAGAGTGCGAGAAGATGACTGGAGCATGCGACGCATTCAGTGCTGCTTTGGCAGTGTTACTAGACGTATGAGATAAATCGATGATCATTCCCAATCTATTCATCTCCTTGATGACGTTCTTTCCGAACTCCGTCAGGCCTGCCTTGTCCCTTGTGTTGGCCCCTCGCGCCCATGGAGTGTCGCAGGAATGAGTGATGGTTAAGTAACGCGCTCCCAGGTTGTAAAACATCCTCAATACCGCCAGCGAGTTGCCTAACGCGTGGCCTCCCTCCACCCCTATCAAAGAGGCGATTCTACCTTCTTTGTGTGTATTAATTATTTCCCTTGAACTCTGTACCATAGAGAAATGCGCCGAGTTATACTCGACAAGTCTCTTGATAACGTCGATTTGCTCTAGTGTTATCTGCACTGCGTCCAAGTGTTGGGATTTACAAGGCACATAGGCTGACCAGAACTGAGCTCCGAGAAGCCCTTCTCTTAAACGTGGGATATCTGTGTGGGACCACTTGCTTTTCGACCACGGCTCTTTATCTTCTATGGCACTTAAATTTAAACCGACCAGCTTGTTGTGAAGGAACTTTCTTAAGTTCCAGGGCAGGTCGTTATGGCCGTCTATAAGGGGTCTTTCTCTAAGTAGTCGTCGCACCACGTCCAGTCGTTCTTCGGCGTTTTGCGGTGGAACGCGGGGGCCAAACGCAAGGGGAAGGCTTAGACCTGCGGCTAGCGTAGCCACGATGACACACACTACTAGACATATGCACCAAGGGCCACGGAAAGTTGTTCTTGATGAACTACTGTCTGTGCTACACGAACAAGTTTCCAGAGATGAGGATGAGTGAAACTCATATGCATAATGACGATGATCTCGAACACCATTTAAGTAATGAGGCACTGCACTGAATGACGTTTCTTGTATAGGTAGATGCCGTGGGCACTGAGGCACCTGAAACAAAATTTAACGAGTTAATATCAACTTTTATACACTAATTTGTAGTGTTGCAAATTTTTCTAAGAAAACGTCTCTCAAATGACAAACACAAAACATGTTTTAAATTATCGAAAAATGTTCGGGACGCAGCAAGTGCGTTATGGTCATGAATTGTCATAAGAATAATATATTATAGTGATTTCGCCTTATATTAAAAGTTATAAAACATTACTTTATTTACTTCATCAATCATCATCAATCAGCCCTCTGCGTCCACTGCTGGACATATGCATCCCCTAGTTGAGTCCATTCTTTTCTGTCTTGAGCGCTACGAATCCAGTGTTTTGTAATTTTTGTAATGTCGTCTGTCCAGCGAGTTGGTCGTCTTCCTCTGCTTCTTTTATCGGATCTGGGTCTCCATTCAAGTAATCGTTTTGTCCATCTTTGCATGCGAGCCACATGTCCCGTCCACTTACACTTGAGTTTTGCCACATGTACGACCACATCAGTCACTCCTGGTCTTCTGCGTACTTCTTCATTTCTAATGTGGTCACGTAACGAAACGCCAAGCATCGACCTCTCCATTTTTCGCTGTGTTACTTTCAGTTTCTTAGCAGAAGCGTTGGTAAGGGTTAGTGTTGTACTGGGCGGACTGTCCAGGGCTCAGACATGGGAAGTCAATAATTGACGGACCCAGTTCAAAGAGAGCTGTGGAGCTGCTAAACCTTAGCAGAGGACAGCTCAGAAACACAACAGGTCTCTTGACGGGACACATGGCCGTCAAGAAACACCTACATAAAATGGAGCGGTTCGAAGGGGACCTCGCATGCAGACTCTGCGGCGAGGGGGAGGAATCAGCCCAGCACATCTTGTGCGAGTGTATAGCTCTGGACCGGAAAAGACAACTGATCTACGGTCACTCTAGACCGGAGACAGAGCAATATAAAACTTCACCCTACCAATCGCTGTGCAGACTAGTTCAAGGCACAGTGATTTTGGAATGGGTGGAGTAAGACTAGGGGTATGCACAATCAACCAAGGGTTGCGGTGCTATCGGGGCGGCAAGGCCGCGGACGAGCCCTGAGGGAACAAAAAAAAAAGGGTTAGTGTTTCGGCGTCGTATGTCATAACCGGTAGAACACATTGGTTGAAAACTTTTCTTTTCAAGCATATCGGAAGGTCGCTTCTGAAAACGTCTCTAAGTTTGCCGTAAGCCGCCCAGGAGAGTATAACTCTTCTGTTTATCTCGCATGTTTGGTTGGTTTTGGATATGCTTATCTCGTGACCCTAATAGGTATATTTGTCTACCCATTCCACCTCAGAGTTTTCAATAATTAGGTTGTTACTAGGGACGAGGTTTGCCATAAATTTTGTTTTTCCGATGTTCATTTTTAGACATACTGTTGCACAGACCTCCTGAGGTTCCTGTAGCATCACTCTAATATCTTCCAAGTTGTCAGCTAGTAAGACAATGTCGTCTGCAAACCGTAAGTTTGACAGACTTTGGCCGTCCATTCTTAGACCTTTTTGGTCCCAATCTAGCTTCTTGAACACATACTCCAGGACGGTGATAAACAGTTTTGGAGACATCGTATCTCCCTGGCGTACTCCTCTCCCAATTTTTATAGGCTTCGTGTTTTCATGTAGTTTTACCACAAGAGTAGCATTTTTATATATATTGTAGATTAGTTTGGTGTAGCGATAGTCAATACGGCATGCTTCCAGGGACTGCAACACTGCGTCCAGCTCCACAGTTTCGAAAGCCTTATGGATGTCCACAAAAGCAAGGACAAGTGGTCTGCCATATTCGATGGTCTTTTCAATCACTGTTTTAACGCTTTGAAGATGATCATTGGTTCCAAACCCACTTCGAAAACCGGCCTGTTCTACTGGCTGGATAAAGTCTAACTTCTTTTCAAGTCATGTGGTAATTATTCTAGCAAATAATTTGTAGAGGTGGCTAAGTAGACTTATCGGCCTGTAATTTTCTAGGTTCGAGATGTCTCCTTTCTTGTGGATCAGTATTACGATGGTGTTGTGCAACTTTTCTGGTATCGTACTATTGAAGAGACAAAGGTTGAAAAGAGATTTGATTTTTTTGAGCAAGCAAGGACCACCAATCTTTATCGCATCGGAAACCACGCAGTCTTCTCCGGGAGATTTTTGATTTTTCATATTTTTTAGAGCTAATTTGATTTCATCTAGTGATATTTCCATCAGTATTTCCGAGCCTTGGTTAACCACGTCTTTTTTACGGGTTAGTATGTCAGATTTTGGATGTAGATTTATATCACTTTGGCTTTTATATAGCATTCCATAAAACTCTTTCACTATATTGAGAATATCTTTCCTGTTCGTCGATGTGTGCCCTTATGCATTTTTAAGTTTTATTATTTGTCTCTTTCCATTGTTAAGCTTTCTACGTAGAACTTTCATACCTTTGTTTTTCTCTATGGTATCTTTGATTTGGTTGTGTCTAAAAGCTCTTACGTCGCGTCGGATGCCTTTTGAAATTTGTTTATTTATATCTCTTAATTCTCGTTCAGATGTATAATTTTTGGACATCATATCCCTTATTTTTTCTATGAGCAGTTTGGTATCCTTGCTTAGTTTTTGTTCCCTTTGATTTGTTGAGCAGTGTCGACTTTGGGCCTCAGTTATTGTGGTCGTGATGATATTATTAAGTTTGTTGATGTCGTTACCAATGGCGTGTTCTATTTCAGCCTTGGCTAACTTAGTGGTGATCCATTGTTCACAGCTATTTACATCTGCTGGATTTATTAGCAAATTTAATTTATTGCTCTTTTGGATCATTTTTTTGTCTTTCTTTGCTAGTGTCAATAGCTAATTTTGCTCGAACAATCCTGTGGTCGCTCCCAGTATTAAACCTATTTAGGACAGTTACGTCTTTTATTATGTGTTTTTATCTGTGATGATAAATTCTATTTCGTTTCTTGTTTTACCATCGGGGCTTTTCCACGTCCATCTTCTATTTGTTTTTTTTTTTGTAGAAAAAGCTGTTCATTTGAAACAGATTGATTTGTAGTAGAAAGCTGACCAACGTTTCTCCCTGATCATTTCTACCTTCTAAGCCAAAATCTCCAAGTGCTTCCTCACTTTGATTTATTTTTCTGCCTATTTTGGCATTGAAATCACCGCATATTAGAGTAAAGTGCTCTGGGTCTTCGTTTAGAGCAGCGTTAATGTCCTTAAAGAACAGGTCTATCGCCTCATCGTCATGATCCATTGTAGGCGCGTATACTTGTATGAGCTTAATATTGTATCTGGTATTGAGTTTTAGAATCAAAGAGATAACTCGTGTTGATATTTTATTTAGTGACACGATGCTTGATTTGTGTCGCTTGTGTATGAGAAATCCTGTTCCTCCCCTGGAGCTCTCTTCTTCATTCACGTTATAGAGCATGTATGAGGTGTTCGCCTCGTCTTTTTATTTACTTAGGAACAGTAAAAAGTAAGGTGAAGAAAGGCAAGCAAAAACTTGATATATATCATAAATATTTATACAGTAATTGGGATACCAAACTCAAACAAAGAAATTGAGCAACCCCCAAGAAAGTTACTGGACCTGGGCGAATATGGATACGGTGCGAGGTAGACAGGGTTTAAAGGAGGTATTGCTGCAAAATGTGAAAAGCGCATCTTTTCAAAGTCCGACTAAATATTTTTTTTAGCATCTTCCGCTCATATTTCCTCCCCGCTTACCACTCCTATTCATTCTTGGTCCCATAACTTTCTTGGGGATTGTTTGCAACAAATTTGCCTTCCGGCTTGTGCATCTAAGGAGGGTTCTAAGCGTGTCTCTTAAAAAAATATTCTAAAAACTCTCCATGCAGTAAACTGTAAATTAACCGAAATTACATCCCACAACGCCGCCTGTAATCCCTTTTTTTAGATAATATCGAATGCAGCACTAAAGTGTGTGTGTGTGTGTGTGTGTGTGTGTGTGTGTGTGTGTGTGTGTGTGTGTGTGTGTGTGTGTGTGTGTGTGTGTGTGTGTGTGTGTGTGTGTGTGTGTGTGTGTGTGTGTGTGTGTGTGTGTGTGTGTGTGTGTGTGTGTGTGTGTGTGTGTGTGTGTGTGTGTGTGTGTGTGTGTGTGTGTGTGTGTGTGTGTGTGTGTGTGTGTGTGTGTGTGTGTGTGTGTGTGTGTGTGTGTGTGTGTGTGTGTGTGTGTGTGTGTGTGTGTGTGTGTGTGTGTGTGTGTGTGTGTGTGTGTGTGTGTGTGTGTGTGTGTGTGTGTGTGTGTGTGTGTGTGTGTGTGTGTGTGTGTGTGTGTGTGTGTGTGTGTGTGTGTGTGTGTGTGTGTGTGTGTGTGTGTGTGTGTGTGTGTGTGTGTGTGTGTGTGTGTGTGTGTGTGTGTGTGTTAGTTTAGGGATGGCCTCGGAATCAAAGTCCATTAGCCACAAACTGTTGTACGACACAGACAGAAATCAAAGAATAGGGTCCACAATAAAGAGTAACAAATCGTAGTTATGCGAATAATATATGACATCACAGTTGTTCTATTACCCCAAATGACAAAATTGTGCTATACTAAATACTAACTATACTAAATTAAGACTATTATATTTGTTGGTACTTTTCTATTTTTTATTTAGTTTTTTTTATAATTTTTATTTATTTATTTATTTTTTATTTTATTTTATTATTTTTTTTATATATATTTTTTATAATACTTCTGATAATTTATATATAATACATATTTACTTATTTTTTTATATATTTTTTTTTTAAATTTTTTTTAATTTTTTTTTTGTATATATATATATTTTATTTTATTTTTATTATTTTTTTATTATTTTTTTAATTTTTTTTAAATCCAATATCTTAGTGGGATTTAGACACGGGGTCCACAAGAGTACGATTTAGGAAGGTACCAAAATCGTTTGCACTCTCCAAAAACATACATGAGGCTCCGGTAAGAGTCAGGTGCAACAGAAGGAAAATACAGTTGGAACTTAATTCTATACTTATTACTATATACATACTTTGTTCTTATCCTAGAGTTACATGTTTACCTATATATACACACATATATACATATACACAGCACTAAAGTAAATAAATTAACTTGCTGTTTCACTTCATTTTTATGTTTATATTACATATATAAGCACAATATATGTATAATAAAGGGTGGCCCTTAATTAACATCAGGGTTACACAAACTTAAAAGTAGAGATAACATTTAGATCGTGTGTTAAGAGCCATAAGTTTGATTAAAAATAACTTCTAACTATATGCACACAAAAATTATACAACCACATTTATAAAATATAATAAAAAAACAACAGTTTTACGATATTATTCTAAATAGACCAGTAGGAATAGGTTTCGCGGCGATTTCGCAATTCGCGAGTGTATGGACCTAGCTTTTGTCCAAGACTACACTGGACTAGCACGTCTTGATACTTGCAAAGAACATTGACGTCCGTGGTACTAAATTTAACACGCCGAACCCAACAAATATTTTCTTCCGCATAGAGACAAACTATAAAAAGTCTCACCGTCGATACCTCTCTATTAGTGAATTTTCTTAATTAAAATTCACTTAAATGCCGATACTGCTGCTGTTACTACTTAATCCAATAGTTATTTCTCCGGTTATACAATAATAATAATAATGTCTAAGATGCCCTGTCGTGGCTCAATTAAGAAACATTAAAATCCTAGTGTTAACACTGCTCTTAGAATATGATTTACTGATATACAGATTTTCTATTTTACACAAAATTGTATTATTTTAAGTCCTGACTTTACAATTTTCATTCTTAACCCTCGTCCAATATTTTTTTTTTCAATATTTATATCCATGCTTTAAATATGTTAGGTTAATTAAAAGTCAGTTGTAAAATATCAAACGTTGTACACGTCTCCATCTATTACATTTTGTGTTAACTAAAGTTAACTAGAGTTGGGTAGTTGTTTTGATATGAATTTGAGCTGCCCCAGTATTTCGGTTAGAACGAATATAACATTCCTACATGTCAAAATAATCTTCATTACTGAACATACTGTTGAATAATATAAAAAAACAGGAAACAAACTATTTAGTACAAAATTTTAAGCAATGTGTTAAATACACCTCAAATTGTTCAGATAATTAAGAATGACAGTATTCTTAATTGTCGCCATAGTGTTATATCCATAGGAACCTTTCTTCTGTTGTTTTTCAGTTGACTTACGTTTAAAAATCAAACAATTTTCAAAGGTGTCTTCGTAAATCATTAATCTGCTTTTTATTGAAGTCTGTTAGTAAATTTAGTTATTTACTAGGTTTAACTATTTAATTAAATTATAACAATTTTTTAGGATAATGTTGTAATGTAAAACATCATTTGTAATAATGGGCCGATTCATTGGTGTGCTCAAAGTTCCTATTTTTATCGTGAATCATTACGGAAAATTATGTTAAAGTATTGCTAGTCAATTGTTAAACTCCATGACCTACTGCTTTTTAAACAGTTTTTTGTCATTTGTTTTCTGGTATTGGATTTCACAGCCTACTATCCTCAAGACGGTTTTTCTCAAAATTGTCAGCGCAATTACAAGATTTCTCAAGCATGTTGTACATCATTGAAAAGCTATTTTCACAGGCTACCACATGAGCGACAAATCCAATATGTCTGGCATAATAAAAACAAACGTTGATACCTGTAGCTCAAAAACAAATGACAAACCAAAGTTGAGAATATCACAAAAAGATATATATATATATATATATATATATATATATATATATATATATATATATATATATATATATATATATATATATACCCAACTTTGTCACATCAACCCCTTAAGGGTGGTGATAACATGATAACAACCCTTATATTTTAAATAGGGAACATGGGTCGAGTGTTACATCATTTGAAAGCTCTTTCTTTTCTGAATTCAGCACACTAATTTTTTTGGAAGTTTTATCAACTCGTTTAAAATTATTCACAGTTGAAGATGCAAAAACGCATTTCACTCATTCCGATAAGAAATGTGCTGACAGTCAATGCTTTGTTGGTTTGTAAACAAAAAATTAACTATCAGAACATTTCTTATCGGAATGAGAGAAATGCGGTTTTTTATTTCGGTCGGTTTGATACTTGATAGTACTACCGAAAATTGATTTCACAATGCTGTATTCTGTAGAAGAAGAGTTATATATAATTATACTCATTTTTTCAAAAACGATGACTGTGCCAACCTGACTGTGCCAACCGTACCGCAAATTTGTTTACTGAATGACATCAGAACAGACATGTTAACAGAAAATACATTTTGGAGTTAGTTGCAAAGTTTCGACAAAGTGGTTCAGTAGCCAACAAAAAACGGGATCCTGAACGTGAATTTCCGGTTAGAAATGAGACTACTGAGATTGAAGTTTTAGGACAAATTGCTGCAGACCTAACTTTGATCACGAGAAGATTGGCCACTGTTTCAAACATCAAAAGAAGAACTATTCAGCGAATATTGAAGCATAAATTTCACCCGTATAAAATTCATCTTGTACAACAACTGAATGAAGATGATTTTGATCGGCGGCTGGAGTTTTGTGAAGTTATGCCTGCACGAATAGCTGATAACAGGGAAACTTTCTGTTCAATATCTGTTTTTTAGACGAGTGTACGTTTTTATTAAACTCTACAGTCAATCGCCATAATTGTCGTGATTGGGCAGATAATAATCCAATAAATTTTCACACTCAAAGTCCACAGAAATTGAATGTCTGGACTGGCATTTTTGAAGACCGTTTAATCTGACCAATTTTTCCTGATGGCAATTTGAGTGGCGAAATGTATTTGGAGTTACTAGAAGATATCGTTTACCCTCTACTAATTGACATTGTTGAACATGATGATCGCTATCAAGAAAATAAATTAGTATTTCAACAAGATGGAGCTCCTCCGCATTTTTCACAACGTGTTAGAGAGTTTTTGAACAGAGCGTTTCCAGGATAATGGATTGGGAGTAGAGGTGCTATTGAGTGGCCCCCTATATCACCGGATTTAACTCCTTTAGACTTCTCTCCATAGGGCCATTTAAAAACTAGAATTTACGCAACAGAACCGGAGTCTCTGGAAGAAGTACGACGACGCATTGTTGAAGAATGCCGTCTAATAACTCCACAAATGCTCCAGAATGTCAGAGCTCGTTTTGAACAAAATTTGTACTTTTGTATGGAAGCTGGTGATCAACAATTTGAACACTTACTTAACTGTATAAACATTTTTGAACGTATCGTTTTTTTTTTAAGAAAAATTGACTAATTAATGCATTTCTTATCACAATGAATGAAATACGTTCTTGCAACTCCAACTGTAAATAATTTTTAAACGAGTTGATAAAACAATTAGTGTGCTGAATTCAGAAAAGAAAGAGCTTTCAAATGGTGTAACACTCGACCCATGTTCCCTATTTAAAATATAACGGTTGTTATCACCACCCTTAGGGGGTTAATGGGACAAAATTGAGTTTTATGTCAAAACATCTCCCCCTCAATATTAAAAGTGACGTGTTTCAGCGTTTCTTAAAAAAATTCTCTGGACGCAAATTGGTCTGTTTCGTTTTCAATGCGCCAGCCTGTATATATATATATATATATATATATATATATATATATATATATATATATATATATATATATATATATATATATATATATATATATATATATATATATATATATTGGGCTTTAAAATTCTGTATAAAGATAATTTGTGTTGATTTTGTATAATAATTTATTAATGCTATATCGTTATGAATATTTTAAAGCAGAGCATTTGTGTAACTTGTAATAAAGCACAAAAAACAATCCGAGAGTCTTTGTAAGGCTTTGTAGTTCGTTAAAAGTAATAATCGTCTCTTTAAAGGACTAAAGTATCAGGGTTGTAAAAGTTAGACAATATAAATGTTGGTTCCTCAAAATGCAAGACTATTATGCTGAAATTAATGGAGCGGCACTGTAAGGACTAATCGAGTGAGTGTGGTTTAGTTCTGTTTTTAATTCTTATGCAGCGTATAATCCCGAATAAACTCCAATAAAGTTAAATAGTTTTCTAACCTGCGAGTTAATTTTATTGACTGGACCTTTTTATTCAATTTAGTAATAGTCTATTTTTATGTACAATTTGGAGAACCCAATACATCACAATACAGTTTTTAGACCTGACGATCGTTTCACCAACAAAGGTAGCCACATCAAAGGGATAAATAAACAGTTTATTCATCGCTCTGGTGACGCTAACTTGATTAGCGAAACGATCGTGAGATCTAAAAATTGCATTGTGATGAATTGGGATCTCCAAATTGCACTTATCAGTGCTCATCACAGGTTTCAAACTTCACTCATTGAATAGTCTCTTTGTTAGCAAGAACTTTTAACGATTTAGATTACGCCTTTGGTTATGTATGTATACAGGGGTCTCCCAAGCTAAGTAAACTATTAGATTATTTTCCAAAATATGCATATCTGAGCGGTGAACATTTGTATGTAGTTTCGATATCTTTTTTTTTTCTTACAATCATGCATTATAATTCGCTGGAAAACACAAAAATGCAATAAAACAAGGGGGTGTTCAATGAAAAAAAAAAAAAAAAAAAAAAAAAAAGAAAATGTGAATTACTAACGACTTATGGGCCAGCCTGTGATTGTCAAAATAGGTTTATAAGATACAGCTCGAGACACCCTATAATTCACGTATATACTTTTTTGTCATATGATATATTGAGCTTTGCCGTAGAAAAGCGTCACACTGTATATATGTAAACAGACAAATACTGAAACTGACCCCGTATATGGGTTTTTGGGGTTCTATTTCGCGCCCATTTGAAGAAATCTTTTTAAAATTCATAAGTCGCGGTCTTCTCAATAACGAATTTTTTCTACGAAAATTTGCTAAAATATAGACTATTAAACCATAAACTCTGTAGCTGAAACTACTGCCGAAGCATCAGAAAGAGGGTCTATTTCAAATGGATTTTCTGAAAATATTTTAGTAAAATGAAGGACAATGATGGTTGAAGCTGAATCTTAAGGCTTTGTAAAACATACTTCTTACGACATATCGTCTACGTAATCCATATTTGTTCCAAACTCGTTGTCTAAAAATTGCAAATTTTGACGTTTCAAATCGCGACTTTTAAAATTTTTGACGTTTGAAGAAGAAAAATTATCAAATTTTCAAAATATTTTTTCTGCTACTTCTTGACCTTTTTGCGCCAAGAAAACTTAACCGTTGTATGTAATATTCAATTGGTTTTGTTAATCACACAAAATATTTTGTTCTTGTGCTTTCCTCTGATCACCAGTGGCACCCATTTTTTTTAAATGCCTATAACTTTTTTTGCCTTCAACTTAGAGTTATGAATTTTGGCGTGTAGGGTAAGTTGGATAGTAGAAACGTATGTGCCATATTTGGTTGTTATAGCTCTGTTATTTTCGGAGATACGAAAAATTTTCGAAGGAAAACCCAAAGTTTTCCCGGAAAAACTGCTCCAATTTTCCTGGATAACGAACTTATCCAAGCCACTCACAAAAGGAAGGTACGTACCCAATTTTATTAAAATCTGCCCATTATTTTTAGTTATCGATACGATACGATATATATATATATATATATATATATATATATATATATATATATATATATATATATATATATATATATATATATATATATATATATATATATATATATATATATATATTCTATTGCCCGTTGCTTGGACTCAGGTTTCAAGTGACACACCTAAGTCTCATTTTTTGTAACGATGTGGTTTAAAAATACATCTTTTATCGAATTTTTCGTGAAACGAATATATATATATATATATATATATATATATATATATATATATATATATATATATATATATATATATATATATATATATATATATATATATATTCGTTTCACGAAAAATCGTTACAAAAAATGAGACTTGAAACATGAGTCCAAGCAACGGGCAATGGAATGGCGACACATATCGTCGCCAACCAAGGTGAAAGCCAAACACAATTTTAGCACGAAAAATCATGGCAACTCTCTTTTGGGACAGGAAAGGCATTTTTTAAGTGTATTTTACGCAGAGAGGCACAACAATCAACTATGATACGTACTGTGTGACCTTGAGAAAACTCCGGCGTGCCTTACAAAACAAGCGACGTGGCCTACTGTCTTCGGGTGTGTGCTGTTACACATGACAATGTTTCTACACACACAAGGTCTAATCAGGTATTTTGGATAGAAACAACTGGATCCTCCGCCTCACAGTCCAGTCCTTTCACCCAATGATTTTTTATTCGTTTTGAGACTTAAAAGAGAGCCTTGGTGGTCAGCGGTTCAACGACGACGAAGAAGTAAAAACTGCAGTCGTAGATTGGGCTTCTTCACAGGCGGCAGATTTCTTTTAGAAACAGATGACTTATTGATAGAGCTTAATAAAATTCAAAGACATAAAGTAAATTTGCCATATAAGGTAAATAAAGATAATATGAGCCTTTATGAAGAAATAATTACTATTAAAAGCTATTACAAAACCACCCAGTTAACATTCATTTTAGATGTACCTTTAGTTGAGTCAGCATATTACGATTACTATCATTTATATGCCTTTCCCATTCGTAATAGTTTGACCCACACATTCCTAACATTAATTCCCCATTCAAAATACCTTTCCTTGAATGATAAAAATTACAATCTCCATGATGGACCATGTCGAGAAGTCCGACCAACTGAATTCATGTGTCAAGCTCAAACAATGAATCACGTCAGTCCAAACAACCCTTGTGAACTACAATTAATAAAGTTCTCCGCCCAGTATAACAATTGTGAGCATCACCAAATTTTAATAAAACATGTGAAGATTCAGAAGATCAGCGAAAGTAAATGGATCATCATCTCTCCAGTAGAAACTATAGTCAACTACAGATGCAGCTATGACCGTAAAATCATGGCCATAGATGGTAGTTATCTGGTAAAAATAGAAGAAGGCTGTGAGGTAAAAATCAAAGGACAACCCGTAAGTTCTCATCAATCTGAAATTAAAAAACTTTTCTATGTACCGTTACCCGAACTTAAATTTAGTGAAATGTCTACGAACTCAAAACTCAACATTGTGCCTTTACATCTAGACTCTATAAATTTAGATGAATTGAATTTAGTGAAATCCCAACTACAGCATAAGAAGGAGTTACTACAAACAATAAGTGTTCCTGTAATTCATACTTTGATAAGCGTTTTTACTTTAACCGTTTGTGTTCTTTTATTAACAGCAGCATGTTTCTGTTTTTGGAAATTTAAAGGCAGAATAACTAGTTTAGCAGCCGAGTCCAAAATCATCAATGAACTTAAGAAGACCCACGAAGTTCCCCTGGAGGACATCAATTGCAAGATTTAGGTACCCTAAATCTCATCTGACAAGGGAGGAGTTACAGCACCCTGTATAATGCTGTACTGATATTTCGTGTTAGTATAGTAATAGGATGGAAGCAGTCGTTCACCGCGGAAATAATAAAACCGCTGATTAATTATAGTCAACATAATTATTTAGTTTAAGTTGTTTTATTTTATAATGTTAGCTAAGCATATTCGACTTTATATATACAAGTAAGATACAATATTATGTTAGAATATATTACGAGTGTTTCAACATTAAACATCGTGTATTTCTCCTTTGTTTTGGAATTATAATTAAACTTTTTTCGAAATAAAGTTTTTCTTGTTTTGAAGTGCCAAAAGGGCATTATCCAAACTCGCGGAATTCACAAAGTTGTTGAGCGTTATGAAAAATGTAGGTAGAATATAAAAAAAATGTATTTTAACGATATTTACAGTATTTTTCTTTTTATAAAAAACGGACCTTGTTAAAAATATCCCTTGCAACTTGGATAACGCACTTGCTGCGTCTCATTTTTTCTTGCATGTAGTCTGCGTTTTTATTGTTATCTGACGTCTTCCTGTTGTGCTAGTTCGTTTTAACAACAAGGCGACATCGCTTTTAGACTGTGTGGATGATGGAGTTGTTAGTAATAAACAACAAATAATTTTTGAAATATATTTATTACAATAGAACAAAAATTACTTTTCCTTTAAATTGAAGTAGAACTGTGGGCACATGTATTTGTTGAAAGAAGTGCACACCACAACCAAATATATCATCTCTTAATACCTCGTTGACAACTCGCATACACGGATGAGTGATGCATTCTACAAGATCGTAAATCTGTCCACTTTCAAAGCATCAGCCTGTTTAATTTCCTACCAGATTTCCTCAATCTTTTCACTGCCAGAAAAATGAATTCGACCGCTTTAGAGGACCATCCATATTGTTTGTTATACGTTTCATCTCCTAAGCATTTATGCTTTAATGCCCTCTATGTGAAAGCCCATCCGGCTTTGTTCTCCTAAGTCGATTTACTACTCGTTTAAAATTAAAAGGGGAGCCTTTCAAAGCTTCCTAAAACGAATATTTTTCTGTTGGAATTGCGTAGGTCTTTAATGGGACCTGCGTTAATGCCTATTCTTTTTTACATCGATTTGATTTTAACTTGGTGTATTCAATCTGGGGAAATTCGCAGCAGAATTGAGCGAAGTCGTTGGTTAGTAGTGAATTTTAGGTAGCGCGTGGTATTTGTTCAAATTTCACGTTTCTCAATAAATAATAATTATAATACCATGCGTGTAGTACAGGCAATAGAGGAGCCGGCTACTCTTGTCCATAATGCATTAAACTACAGAAGCTATTTTTTTATAAATAGGTTCAGAATGACGTACTGAATGTCAAAACAGAAAATCCTTACAAATTAGGAGGGCGGAAGTGCCGCCACTTTGAGAAAAACGTTTCGGCCTATATCTCCGTAACCGTGCACTTTAGGCCAAAAATGGTAATGACCTTTATTGTAGATAATTGCATTTCCCATCTTTTTTGTTAAATAATTTTTTTGTATCACTCACCGTTTACAACTTATACGACTATTAGCATTCATTTATTGACTTTTTACCTATATCTTGGTTAATAATTGTTTAAGAAATAAAATGATTATAACTTAACTTTTCAATAGACAAATTTCCTAGAATTTTTACTGAAAACTTTTTTTTCTCAAATCAATATTTTCAAAGTTATAACGCGTTAAATGTTGCACTTTTCAATCGACAAATTTTTCTGGAAATATTTTAGTAAATTAAAGGACAATGACGGTTGAAACTAAGACTTCAGGCTTTGTAAAACATTCTTCTTAAGACATTTTCTTTCCATAGCTTATATTGGTTTCAGGTTCTTTGCCTAAATGTTGCCAATTTTGACGTTTTAAATCGCGACTTTGACGTTTTGGGGAAAACCCCAATTTTTTTTTAAACGCCTATAACTTTTTTATCTTTTAACCTACAAAACTGAATTTAATTAGGTAATTTATCTATTATGATATAAACTAGCGTACCAAATTTGGTTGCCCCTACTTTGTTATTTCCGGATATATGATTTTTTTTCGAAAGAAAACACAAAATTTTACGGGAAAACCTGGGCCAATTTTCCTGGCTAACGAACTTATCTAAGTGGTATATATATATATATATATATATATATATATATATATATATATATATATATATATATATATATATATATATATATATATATATATATATATATAATTGAAACTGACCCCGGATATGTGTTCTAGGGGGCATAATTAGCGCACATTTGATTTTTTTTTTCAAAAATCAAAAGTCGGGGTCTCCTCATTAGTGAATTACTTTAAAGAAAATTCACTAATATTAATTTGAGAAAAAAAAGTTTTAAGTACAAGTTCTAGAAAATTTGTCGATTGAAAAGTTAAGTTATGAGCATTTTATTTTTTAAACAATTATTAACAAAGATATAGGTAAAAAAGTGAATAAATGAATGCTAATAGTGGTATAAGTTGTGTGTGTGTGTGTGTGTGTGTGTGTTTTATTTCTTTAACGTCGGCCTATTTCCGCGACTATGGCCAATCACCGACGCCAGGGAGCCGTTTCACCTCACTATCCTGGAAATTTTGCCGAACCCCTGTCTTTCTGTAAGGAGGGTAGGGATCTTTAACGTGCCCAACATCGCATGGACACGGGACCGACGGCTTTACGCCCCCTCCGAAGGGCGGAACGTGCAGGCATTCAACTTGCTCAAATACAATGTCAGAACCTCGGTTGATGTTAATTTTACAGTTTGTACTGAAAAAGTGAAAGGAGTACCCCGGGATCGAACCCAGTACCCTTCAGTTCAGAGGCACACGTTCTTGCCTCTGAACCACCGAGGTTCTTGGTATAAGTTGTAAACGGTGAGTGATGCAAAAAAATTAACAAAGAAGATGAGAAATGCAATTATCTACAATAAAGGTCATTACCATCTTTGGTCTAAAGTGCACGGTTACGGAGATATAGACCGAAACGGCTTTTCTCAAAATGGCGGCACTTTCGCCCTCCTAATTTGTAAGGATTTTATGTTAGTGAATTTTCTTTAAAAAAAAAAATCACTAATGAGGAGATCCTGATTTTCGAATTTTGAAAAAATTTCTTCAAATGAGCGCTAATTAGGACCCCTGGAACCCAAATTCGAGGTCGGTTTCAGACTTTATATGTTTATATGTATATATATATATATATATATATATATATATATATATATATATATATATATATATATATATATATATATATATATATATATATATATATATTATGTGTCACACCTATAACTAAAAAAATAATGGACAGATTTTGATAAAACTTGGTGAGTACCTTTCTTTTACAAGTGGCTTGGATAAGTTCGTTAGCCAGGAAAATCCGCCGAGGTTTTCCCGGAAAATTTTGTGTTCTTTTTTCAAAAAAAAAATCGAAAAAAACTTATTTCTCCAGAATTAACAAAGTAAGGGCAACCAAATTTCACACGCGGGTTTACATCATTATGGGTAAAATACTTACGAAAATTTAGCTCTATAGATTAAAGGACAAAAAAGTTACAGGCAATTAAAAAACAATAAATTTGGGTTCTCCTCAAAACGTCAAAATCGCGATTTTAAACGTCAAAATTGGTGAGTACCTTCCTTTCGCAAGTGGCTTGAATAAGTTTGTTAGCCAGAAAAATCCGCCGAGGTTTTCCCGGAAAATTTTATGTTTTCTTTCGAACAAAAATTATATCTCTAAAATTAACAAAGTAAGGGCAACTAAATTTCATACGCGGATTCATATCATTATAGGCAAGTTACCTACCAAAATTTAGCTTCGTAGGTTAAAAGACAAAAAAGTTACAGGCATTCAAATAAAAATACATTTGGCTTTTTCTCAAAGCGTCAGAATCGCGATTTTAAACGTCAAAATTGGTAATATTTAGGCAATGAACCTGACACTAATATGAGCTATGGAAGGAAAATGTCTGAAGAATAATGTTTTACAAAGCCTGAAGTCTTAGTTTGAATCGTCATTGTCCTTCATTTTACTTATATATTCCCAAAAAATTCATTTCAAATAGACCCTTTCTCTGATGTTTTGGCTGTCGGTTTAGTTAAGTTGATGCTTTCGCTGTAGGTTTAGTGAAGTTTATGGTTTAACGGTTTATAATTTTTAGCTAATTTTCGTAGAACAAATTCGTTACTGCATTTTAGCATATTTTATCGAAATATGATGCATGTTTGTAAGAAAAAATCTGCACACAGTAAGTGCGTTTTGGTAGCAAATTTTCATTAAATCCTCCAAATTTCAATAACTCATTTGCTATTAACGTAAGTTTTGTTGGTTAGGAAACCAACATTTAACTGTATTTTCGGAAAAATTTTGTATGAACGCAGCAAGGGCGTTTTGGTTGCGAATTTTCATTAAATGTTTCAAATTTCAATAACTCAATTTGCTATTAACCTAAGGTTTATTGGCTAGGAGACCAGTTTTTTCATAAACATTTAAAGTTTATTTTCCGAAAAGTTTTGTACATTTTCAAATAATTATTTTGATAAAATATAATACACTGTTCCTACTATATAGGTTATACCTTATACCGGTAACCAAATTGATGCCTGCTCGCATTAGAGCGATATATTTGTAATTAAAAACATTTTTATGAAAATTCACTTCCATAACGCACTTGCTGCGTCCAGAATTTTTTATTATTCTTACATTCAGTACGTCATTCTGAACCTCGGAATAAAAAAATAACTCCTGTAGTTTAATGCAGAAACAAATTCTCTATTGCCTGTATTAGTGAGGTTTCAGGGTGTTTGAGTCGTCAATACACTCTAACGGAGATGTCGCCTTGTTCTCACAAGCATGACTCCCTGTCTACAGAATTTTTTTTATTTCATTGTAGCTTTTGCACATAATCAGTTGGGCGAGGTTTTCCAGAAATTTTCTGCTTAATATACCTCTTATCTTTTTCTCAAGGATGGTTTTCCAGCTAATGTTGTCAGAAAGCTTTTACGTCTCATAATATGTGTAACAAATTTGGGCTTCACTTTCTCAATTTCCTTCAGCGAGCATCTCTTACCTCTTCTAGCACACTCTTTATCACTGTACTTTCTCTTTGTCAGGTTATTTGTGCTTGTCCATATACCAAAAGCTTATATTCTCTTAATGCTCTTTTTATTCAAAGTCCAGCTTTCCGCTCTAGACTTACCATCATCAGTAATAATACTCCTAAGGTACGTAAATATTCTAAATGTTTAAGTAATTGGCCGCTGTATACAGTGTGGAACAGCCAAATGGAACAAATTCAGTGTCTCAATTATTGTGCCTATTCCGAAACACGCCAATTTTAGATTAAAAAATTACATCCTGTGTAATGGGGTGGCTTTACGTGCCTTTTGCATTTCTTTAATACAACGATTCTAAATGAAAAACTAAACCCTAATTATTATTGTTACTGAAATTTAAGTGATTTTTTATTCCGGTACGTTTTTAAACTCGGCAACGTTCGAGCGGCAGAACGCGTATTCAACAAACCACCACCATGTACATTGAAAACAATGTTTAAGTTTTACGACCTTCAAGGGAGGTCTTGCCTAAATTTATTTGGAACACTAAAACCGAGCATCTGGGATCAAATTCCCAAAATTTTACTATATATTCAGCCTTAGTGTATACCGAGTGACAAACACGTCACAATCATTTAAAAAAAAAGACTGTTCAAGTAACTTTAGTTTAGGGGATCTTATGCTAAGAATAAAACCCTGCATCTAGTTTTAAAATGGCTTTAATACAAAATAAAATTTAAACGGATAAACATTTTAAAGGCACAATAAATTGTAAATAATCAATTATTCCATAGTTTTCCTTACTTAAAATTAAACGTAAAACTCTCAATCCAAATAAATTAAAAATCCTAAGGTTATTTAAACAGAATTGTGTGGCAAGGTTTTCCCCATCTTAGAATGTACTAAACGTTACACAAAGTTGATACCGGAGAAAACTAAATTATATTCGCCCCCGATATATATATATATATATATATATATATATATATATATATATATATATATATATATATATATATTATGCTAATTCTATATATATATATATATATATATATATATATATATATTATATTTTTTTTGTCTAATAATTGAGTCTTCCTTAGCTTAATTATAGCTCTCGATTTTATCTAACATCCCTTATAGCTCCCAACTAAACTGTTATGGCCCCAAGCCTTATCTTGTACTCCGTCTTATAAAATTCACAAAAACTCCCTAACTACTAATATCGCTCATAAAACAACATCTAAATTTTAATAGGATTCCATTTACTCTAATTATATTTTAGCGTCCTACGACTCAATCATTTATGCTAATTCTATCTTTGAATATCCATACAAATTTTATGTGAAAAATTACTTCAGTACTCGAGACAGCTAGCCTCTCAAACAAAAGACAATTTAAGCAATAGTTTCAAATGGAATAGACTCACCAAACTCTGGGGCAATACGCCAGCTCTGCGTCATGCTTTACCAGCCCTTCTTTCGGCCGTTAAACCACGCGCGTCCGCGTTAATCGCCCCCTTTTTTTTAAACACTCCTAATTCACACTCTGAAATTTTAACTTCCCTTCTAAATTTCCTCTGATTGTATAACGAAAAGAAAACCCTTTACATTATTGTCGCGCGGTTACTTCTCGGCTCCGAGGCTACTGAGCCTCCACTCACTTTTTAGACCAGTATTTTTTTACTCCACCTATTAAATTCCGAGTTTGCACTTTTCTATGTGGAAACTAAATGACCCCATTAGAGGTTAACTACTTGTCTCCTATCATCCACGGTGCGGTTTTGAGTTACAAAATGCATCAAATTGACCGTTGTACCGCGCATTTTCGCTTGCTAAGGTGTTTTTATTGCACATAATTGGATACACTCAATTCCCGCATGTTTTGCAGCCTACATGTTTTATGCATTTTATCATGGAATTATTTACGATCGTTCAACTATTTGTTGTAGCGATTATTCATAAACTTTTCTAAGATGAATCCCTCTCTGAACAGTAATGTATGGAGACATTTCGTTAACCAGATATTTAAACCAGTAAGCATCTTGCTTACATCTGACCCCAACTTGAAGACAAAATTCATCCGTAGGAAAATTTTCGTCTCAATATAAATAGATACTTAAACAGGCCAGCATCCTGCTTACACCTGCAACGGGACAACTTCACCCCTACATTCAACCCCATTCGACTGACAGTTGCCACCGTCAAATTTGTAAATAGGATGCAGGAGCTTGTGATACCTCATTTGCAACATCTCTTCGTTCTCTATACGAGAATGTTGTGGTTTTTATAATTTATTGAAAAATTGACAGTAAAAAGAAAGAAAGTCATCTGATTGACGAACTCTGCTACAACGCACTAAAATAGTGCTGCAAATTGAATAATAACTTCCACGTAGCTGTGATAATTTACTCTCCTCAGAAAGACATTGTCATGAAATGAATTTATTCGTATTCCTGTACCCAAAGTGAGATCTCAATTCGTTCGAAAGTTATTGCGCCTACTGATAGACAAGCAAAAAATTTTTGTTCCAGAATCTAGGTTTATATATATATATATATATATATATATATATATATATATATATATATATATATATATATATATATATATATATATATATATATATTGGGAGTTTTTACGCCGTTTAATAAAAACGAACAGAATGCGGAAGGTTTTCGTTTGAAACCTGTGAGACGGCATTATTTCTTTCTTCATTTTTAGGCATTGGTAATTTCTTTGCGTGGAAGCTACCGTCGTTCAATAGATTGGTCACTATCCTGCGAAATATTTTGGTGTTTGGTTGTCGTCTTTCTGGGTAGTCGTTTTGATATTAATTTGCAGCTGTATTTCGGTTAGAACGAATATGACATTCCAACATGTCAAAATATTCTTCATTACTGAACATATTGTTGAATAATATTTAAAATAAACAGGAAACAAACTGTTCAGTACAAAATTTTAAGCAACGTGTTAAATACACCTCAAATTGTTCAGATAATTAAGAATGACAGTATTCTTAATTGTCGCGATGGTGTTATATCCATAGCAACCTTCTTTCTATCATTTCTGAACGTCACACCGTCTGGGATTACCATAATTAAACGTTGAATGTAGCGGCTTCTCCTCCAGAGAAGAAGACGCTACATTCAACGTTTAACCTTTCTTCTGTTGTTTTTCAGTTCACTTACGTTTAAAACTCAAACAATTTTCAAAGGCGTCTTCGTAAATCATTAATCTGCTTTTTATTGAGTTCTGTTAGTAAACTTAGTTATTTACTAGGTTTACCTATTTAATGAAATTATAACCATTTTTTAGATAATGTTGTAATTTAAAATATCATTTATAATAATGGGCCGATTCATTGGTGTGCTCAAAGTTCCTATTTTTTTATCGTGAATCATTACGGAAAATTATGTTAAAGGTAGAAGTCTATTGTTAGACTCCATGGCCTGCTGCCTTTTGAACAATTTTTTGTCATTTGTTTTCCGGTATTGGATTTCATAGCCTGCTACCCCCAAAACGGTTTTTCTCAAATACAAGATCTCTCAAGCATGCTGTACATCATTGGAAAGCTCTTTTCACAGACTATCACATGAGCAAAAAATCCAATATGGTTGCCATAAACAAATGACAATCCAAAGTTGAGAATAGCACAAAAAGATTACTCTGTAAAAACTGTCCCGATAATGCCACAAGTCATATTTGAAACGAGCGTGAAATTCTACAAAACATTGCTAATAACGGGGATAGCAATACATTTCCATCCAGCTTGGAACACACTGTATATATATATATATATATATATATATATATATATATATATATATATATATATATATATATATATATATATATATATATATATATATATATATATATATATATATATATATATATATATATATATATATAAAAGAACCTCCGTGGTTCAGGGGTGAGAACGTGTGCCTCTGAACCGAAGGGTACTGGGTTCGATCCCAGGGTACACCTTTAACTTTTTCAGTACAAACTGTAAAATTAACATCAACGGAGGTTCTGGCATTGTATTTGAGCACGTTGAATGTCTGCACGTTCTGCCCTCGGAGGGGGCGTAAAGCCGTCGGTCCCGTGTCCATGCGATGTTGGGCACGTTAAATATCCCTACCCTCCTTACAGAAAGGCAGGGGTTCGGCAAAATTTCTAGGATAGTGAGGTGAAACTGCTCCCTGGCGTCGGTGATTGGTCATAGTCGCGGATATATGAATTGAAACTGACCCTGGATATGGGTTCTAGGAATCCTAGCTTGCGCTCATTTTCAAAAGTCGATATCTCCCTATTAGTGATTTTTTAACGAAAACTCACTAAAACTGTTTGCACGAAATTGGCAGAACTAATTCTATGTAAAAAATATATCAGATTTAGGTTTTACAGCTTCATTATCTCATCACCTAAAGGAGATACAGGGGTCCTAAAAATGACAAATCTTCAAAATCACCCCGTAGTCCAAAAACAAAGAGCCTCATGTCAGTTTTGATTTCAGCATCGTTAGTTTTACAAAAAAATTAGAGCAGTATTGTGAAAACCGAAATCTTTGATCTCTACTTATAACCAAGATTCCCGCAAGTCTGTACACTATAGAATCGATCAGAATAAAAGGGTAACCGGAAAAGACGAGCGCTTGCCGCTCTTGTCGAAGCTTTTTTCAATAAATAATAGATTTATGCAAGTACGGAAGTTGGAAATGTTGCTCTCCAAAGGCCGATAGCTTTCTAACAAACTTTATGGCATATAAATTTAGACACCAAATCTTTTTCATTCCAACTTACGTATATATTGTTCCAAAGTGACATTTATTTCAGTTAAACTTGCTGATTTTTTTACACGGTTGCGTATTTCAGATATATCACTCAAGCTAAACAGGTTGTTTTATCCTATTAATAGTAATAGTAATGGTAATAGTTTATTGTGACAATAATAGTACAAAGCGCCTTACAAATAAGTATTTTACTTGTGCTTGCAAATAGCGCAATTTAGTCAGTTTTCATCCAAATTGATTGATATTCCAAATTTCTTGACAATGACACTTTTCTAATTTGGGAGACAAATTTTGATCAATAGACAATAATTTATTTTAAAACATTCCTTCTTTCTCTCTTCAACTAAAACCAATCCATTTCCACCACTCTCTATTACACCGTTACTCTTTCCAAAACTTAAATTTTCTATTTTATCCAAATATTGAGTTAAAATTGTATGTTTTGTTCCAGACGAAACTGACAAATCACAATTTGTGATATGCGTTTGAAATTTGTGCTAAAAACGTGAAAAGTTGCAAAACAATTTAAATAACTCAAAAACGATGAACCATATCATTTTAGCAAATTTTTTTGTAATTCGCTAATAAGGAGATCCGTGTTATATATATATATATATATATATATATATATATATATATATATATATATATATATATATATATATATATATATATCTATATATATATATATATATATATATATATATATATATATATATATATATATATATATATAATTATTATTATTAGTGGTCAAAATTATACATTATGTCTTACAAAGAAGGTGTGCTTGTGCTTGTATCAACAATTTTATTTAATGTCACTTTCTGAAGTTTGATCTATCTTGCTTTTTCTTCTCTTTCTTCTTCCACAAACATGTCTATAACTATTACAAAGATCTATTTTCAGTCTCGCCTCACTATTTCTTTTCATTTCAACCAAACCTTCTTAAAAAACATAATTCTTAAGCACAGAAATCATGACATAACATTATATATATATATATATATATATATATATATATATATATATATATATATATATATATATATATATATATATATATCCGACCGATAACTCAAAAAATAATAGACCGATCTTGACCAAATTTGGTGAGTACCTTCCTTTTCCAAGTGGCTTCGACAAGTTCGTTATCCAGGACAATCGGACCAGGTTTTCCCGGAAAATTTTGTGTTTTCTTTCTAAAAAAGTTCATATCTCCGTAAATAACAAAGTAAGGGCAACCAAATTTGGTACGCGTGTTTGTGAGTGAACTCTGTACCAATTTAGGTCCCTAGCTTTAAAGACAAAGAAGGTATGGGCAGTTAAAGAACCAGATTTTTGAGTTTTCCTCTAAACGTCAAACTGGCAATTTTAAACGTCAAAATTGGCAACGTTTAGGCAAAGAATGTGAAACAAATATCAATTGTGAAAAGAAAATGTTGCAAGAAGAGTGTTCTGCAAACCCTTAAGTTTCAGATTCAACCGTCATTGCCCTTCATTTTACTAAAATATTTACAGAATATTCATTTCAAATAGACCCTTTCTCTGATGCTTTGGCTGTCAGTTTAGTTAAGTTGATGCTTTTTTAGATATGTATATGTAGGTTTAGTGAAGTTTATGGTTTAACGGTCTATAATTTTTTTTAGCTAATTTTCGTAGATCAAATTTGTTAATGCATTTTTGCATTTTTCATCGAAATATGCTGCGTTTATAAGAAAAAAATCTGGACGCAGTAAGTGCGTTTTGGTAGCGAATATTCGGTAAATTTGCAGATTAGCTCTCAAACGCTTAAAAAAACTGTTTTCAGAAACCTGCCTAGGGCCCCCCTGGATCCACAAACCAGGACCAGGAGTGAATAGGGGTGCTGGGTGGGGTAGGTAGTAAAAAGGAAATATGAGCAGAAAATGCGAATAAAACGGGCTTGAAAGTTGTCTTTTTCACATCTTGAAGACATATCCCCCTTAAACCCTGCCTACCCCGCACAGCGCCCCTATTTGCTTAGGTGCCGTAACTTCCTTGGCGGGTATGAACAAGAAATTTTTCTTGTGGTTTATGCAACTAGGGTGGTTGAAGCGACGAAGCAGCCACCCCCCAACCCCACCACCCACCCCCCCACCCCAACCCCACCGCAAGCCAAAGCAGGGGGGGGGGGTGCTTCGTCGTAGGCATTTTCCTTCCCCCCTCGTGTGCATACAACCACCCTCGTTGCATAAACCACAAGAAAAACTTCTTGTTCATACCCCTCAAGGAAGTTACGTGACCTGGGGGCGAATAGTGATGCTGTGCGAGGTAGGCGGGGTTTAATGGGGATACGGCTTCAAATAGGCAGCTTTTGGGTAGTTTTTTTTGCTTTTTCATATTTTCTTTTTACACCCCGCCCAGCACCCCTATTCACTCCCGTAAGTTCCTCGGGGGGTGTGAACAAGAAATTTTTCTTATGGTTTGTGAATCCAGGTGAGGTCCTAGTACTATTTCTGAAATCCATTTTTTGAAAAGCGTTCGGGAGCTAATCTGCAAATTTACCGAATTTTCATTAAATCCTTCAAATTTCAATAATTTAATTTGCCATTAACGTAAGCTTTGTTGGTTAGGAAACCAACATTTACTTTTATTTTCGGAAAATTTTTGTATATTTTCAAACCATAAGTAATTTTGATAAAATACAGTACATTGTTTCTACCACATAGGCTATACCGGTAATCAGATTGATGCCTGCTCGCATTTGCTATTAAAAACATTTTTATGGAAATTCACTTCCACAACACACTTGCTACATCCAGACTTTTGAAAAATGTTTATATATTTTCAAACAATAAAGTTATTTCGATGAAATATGGTACACTGTTTCTACTATATAGGCAACCAAGTTTGATGCCAGCTTTCATCAAAGAAAGACATTTGCTATTAAAAATATTTTAAATTTAAATTCGCTACCATAACGCACTTGCTGCGTCGAGAGATTTTTTCCTTACAAACATGCATTATAATTTGATGGAAAACACAAAAATGTAACAACATAAGGGGTGGTCTATTAAAAAAATAAAGCGTGTATCACCAACGACTTATGGGCCATCCTGTAATTGTCAAAGTAGGTTGACAGAATACAGCTAGAGATACCCTATAATTAACGTAAATACTTTTTCCCATATCTTGTATAATAACGGATATATTGAGCTTTACCCTAGAAATGCGTCACCTGTATATGTATAAACAGGCAAAAACTGAAACTGACCCTGTATATGGGTTTTTGTGGTCTGATTCCCGCTTATTTGAAGAAATGTTTTTAAAATTCATAAGTCGCGGTCTTCTTAATAACGAATCTTTTCTACGAAAATTTGCTGAAATATAGACTATTAAACCATAAACTCTATAGCGGAAACTACTCCCGAAACATCAAAAAGAGGGTATATTGAAATACATTTTCCGAAAACATTATAGTAAAATGAAGGACAGTGATGGTTGAAGCTGAAACTTAAGGCTTTGTGGAAACACACTTATTAAGAGATTTTTCCGACATAATTCGTATATGCTTCAAACTCGTTGTCTGAAAATTGCAAATTATGACGTTTCAAATTGCGACCTTGATGTTTCAAGAAGAAAATTTATAAAATTTTATTGTATTTTATTTTTTCTGCTACTTCTTGACAGTTTTGCGCAAAAAAAACTTAACCGTTGTATGTAATATTCAATTGGTTTTGTTAATCACACAAAATATTTTGTTCTTGTACTTTTCTCTGATCAACAGTGACACCCAATTTTTTTTAAATTTAAATGCCTACACTTTTTTTGTTTTAACTTCGAGATTTGAATTTGGGTGTGTAGGGTAAATTTCACAGTACAAACGGATATGTCAAATTTGGTTGTCATAGCTCTGTTACTTTCGGGAATACAAAAATGTTCCGAAGGAAAACCCAAAATTTTCCCGGAAAAAACCAGTCCAATTTTCCTGGATACCGAACTTATCCAAGCCACTTGCAAAAGGACGGCACGTACCAAATTTCATCAAAATCGGTCCATTATTTTTTGACTTATCGGTGGATATATATATATATATATATATATATATATATATATATATATATATATATATATATATATATATATATATATATATATATATATATATATATATATATATATATATATATATATATATATATATATATATATATATAAACACAGATCTCCCTATTAGTGATAAAAGGAACTTACGTACCATAACAGGTCAAGTAAGAACAGCTAGATAGTATAAAGATTGGAAAAAGGACTAGAAAATATTCAAAACAAGTAAAAATGTTTTCTACCAACTGTTAAAAATATGTAGAAGGTTCACAGTAAACAGACCATAGTTCACTTACTGATTGATAATTGTCAGTAAAGTGTATATAAGAATGATGGATGGAAAAAATCTCCACATCTTAAGCATAAAGGGGGTTTAAAACACTCAAGAATAATTCAAGTTGGTGTAAAAGAATTTGCCAAATATAATCCATAAACAAATAGGTTGTGAAAAGTTTGAGATTTAAAAATAAATATTTAATGAACAATTTAACTTAATATATTAGGTAGATCTAGTAAAATAAAGTGTATGGGTTGCGTATAAACAATAATGAATCCATCAAAGACGTTTGTGATACGAAATTATTTAAATATAGCGGGAAAATAGGACACTAAAGGGAAAATATAATGACCTATTTGTGTGTAGAAAGGAATTAGGTCATCTAATAAGTTGATAAGTTAAGATAAAAATACATTAAAAGATAGGTAATTCTATGAGGAAATTTTTGAGCCAAATAGAGATTGGAAAAATGTCAGAAAAATCAAATAATTAAAGAAATAGGAGTATAGTTTTAAAAGAAGTCCAAGACACAGTTATTTTAATTTATATAATGATGGTATAAAAAAAGTTCCGATGTGACTGTAATGGATATTAAAAGAAATATTATTTACTAGAGAATATGCTACATATAGTCATCAATCAAATCGAATTAAAATTAAGAAAAAAAAATAGTAAATTTAGAAATGTAAACATAAATATTTTATCAAACTGTCAAAATAATATTTGACGTTTCAAGTTTCACGG
>OZ023263.1:225268567-225393567 GCA_964006375.1 Tillus elongatus
CTTACAATAGGGGCATATTCCCTAGTAACTGGAAAACTGCTCGAGTATAACCCGTCCCCAAGAAATGATCCAAAGCGCTTCCTAGCAACTACAGGCCTATTTCTCTACTTTCAGTCGTCTCTCTCATTTTCAAAACTAAAAAGGTACGAAAGATGCTCTCTCAGGAAAGCCTCTGGCCTTGACGAGATCCCAGCAATTATTCTCAAGAAATGCGCACCAGAACTTGCTCCTGTCCTGACTCGTCTGTTTCAGACATCTTACAATAGAGGCATATTCCCTAGTAACTGGAAAACTACTCTAATACAACCCGTCCCCAAAAAAGGATTCAAAGCGCTTCCTAGCAATTACAGGCCTATTTCTCTCATTTTAGTCATCTCTAAAGTGATGGAAAAGTATTTAAACACCGAATTACTAAAATTTCTTGAAAAACACAGTCTAATCTACGACAGGCAGTATGGATTCCGTCAGCGCAGATTAGCTGCCGAGCTCCTTTCTTATGTCACCTATTCTTGGAACAAGTCTATGGAACTACACGGTGAATCCCAGATTGTTGCTCTTGACATATCCAAAGCATTCGACCAGTTCGGTACGCAGCGCTGCTTAATAAACTTTCGGCCTATGACCTACCACCGAAACTCTGTACCTGGACAGCAATTTTCCTCTCCAACCGGAGCATTTCTGTTGTCGTGGATGGCCATTCCTCTAAACTGTATCCAATTAATGCAGGAGTCCCTCAAGGTTCAGCTTTAGCCCCTACTTTGTTTCTACTCCACATCAATGACCGCCTTTCTAGCACATCCAACGCAGTTCACAGTTACGCGGACAACAGCACCTTCAACTCAAATATACAATATTCTAAGCCTGTCTCTTTAGCCCAATCAGATCGCAGACTCATGGAGCGTTCTGTCTCCGTGAATCTCCAAAAAATATTAGACTGGGGAAGTAGAAATCTTGTACAATTCAACCCCACCAAATCTCAGTCTTTCTTTCTTTCTCATAAGAGATACATCAACCCTAGGCCCATCACAATGAACAACCAAGTTATTCAAAGTAATGAGTCCTTTTCACTTGTTGGCATTTCTGTGGATCGAAATATCAATTGGCATCAACATGTGATATCAATTGCAGAAGCGGCTGCTAAGAAATTAGGTCTCCTCTTCCAGGCTCGCAAATACTTTTCACCAGCTAATCTCTATACCTTATATACTTCACAAATAAGGCCAAACCTTGAATACTGCTCCCACATCGGGGGTGCTGCTCCTGATTCTACACTCGCTATTCTGGACTCCATTCAGAAGAGAACTATACGTCTCATTGGTGACCCTATCCTCACCTAAAGGCTGCCATCCCTTGCCCACCGACGTGCCGTTGGTGACCTACCTCTCTCTCTCTCTCTCTCTATTTTATAGATAAATGCACGAGCACTGCTCAGAGGAGGTTTCTTCCATAGTTACTCCACCTGCTGCTCCCAACAGATCTACCAGGGGAACAGAGCGAATGCACCCTTTTACTGTCCAGGTCACCAGACATAGAACATCTTGTTATGCCTGCTCTTTTGTTCCGAGGACTTCCAAGTTGTGGAATTCCTTACCGGCACATGTTTTTCCTTCTCCCCCGAACCTCCAAACCTTCAAGTCCAGAATTAACAAGTTGCCTCTTTCCTCCTTGTCGACACCCACGGGACGATAGTATTTAGGCTGTAAGCCCTCGTGGTGTGTTGTTGAATAATTTAAAAAATATTCAAAAGTCGGGATCTCCTCAATAGTGAATTTTTAAAAAAGAAAATTCACTAATATAAAAATACCTCTACTAAATTACGGGTTTTGAAGTAAATATAACTTTTATCGTTACATTTTCGTCGAGAGTCAAAAATCTATGTTTAATTAAATTTGTGTGTAGTGATGGAAGAACACTCTGAATACGTAATAGAGTTTCAGAAGCAGAGGATTAATTAATTTGTGCAGATAAGTTTGCTATACCAATTGCTATTCTGTGAAATCTTCAGATATTAATCTTGAACCATCCAAATGAATATAAATGTTTATCCAGAATTACAGAGACACTTTGAATTTGAAAATAAACTAAATGCAAATCTTTCCACTTTGAATTTTAAACGTTGAACCTAATGAACCTCATATTGATTTCGTGGGTTTTAGCTCTGTACAGCGGATAAGTATTGCTCCACAAAATCTCATCTTTTAGCGAATTTTCGTAGAAAACAATTTGCTCGTGAGGAGATCTGTTTTTATATACGGGTGATTTGTTACGCAATGGACACAGAATGTATGCGTGTAGAGGAACTCAAAACATGCCGATTCTTTTTATAAAATTTTTCTCTGACGCCCATGGTTGGTGAGATATTACACCAAACAGCAATGCCCCAACATAGAACAACCAAATTTGGTACATGGTTTTCTTTTATTAATGTCGTAAGATGAGGTCAAAGTTAATTAAATCGGTCAAAAACAAATTATGTTCCTATAAAGTCACTTAGAGTCTCATAGGAGATACCTCAGCCACTGTGCAAGTCATATGTTGCTAGGTTACAGTTGTTGTCAAATCTGACAGTACTTAAACTTATTGAGTTTTACAATAAATAATTATTGTCTTGTGTTTTTTGTTTTCATTTAGCGAATTTTCAGTAAGAAAAATTCGCTAATAGAAAGGTCACGATGAAAAGCTTTTGAAAAAATTTCTTCAAACGAGCGCGAATTTGGGTCCTTAGAGCCCAAAACCAAGGTCCGTTAAAACGTTAAAATTGATATATATATATATATATATATATATATATATATATATATATATATATATATATATATATATATATATATATATATATATATATATATATATTGGAATATTGCACTACACTGTAATCACTTTTAAATATACACTTTATTTGTTTGCTGTACGTTTGTGATTTTTTATTGGTTTGCGTGGACTGCAGTTTCGAACAACACACTACTGATTGTTATCGCTCCTGTGTGGTGTACCTCTGAGATTGTACGTGGCGCCTGCGCTGTGAGCTTCCATTGGTCGGTTTACTGTTCTCTGATTGATTGTGCCTTCGGACTGTGTCGTGTGTATCGGTCTCCTGTCTTGATCACCGTGGTTGTTAATTTGTCTATTTGTATCGCCTTTATTAAGTTTTGTTTAAATGTTTGTACTTGGATTTGTTCTGGCATTAACTGTGTCTTATTGTTTGTTTGTTGAATGTAGTATTGTTCCCAGATTTCCATTTTTGTGTGGTCTTTAACATGTTTCATTAGTTGTCATTGGGTGATGTCTGGTTTTTTGGTGTTTTGTGTTGTGAATGTGTGTAGCTACGTTTGATTTGTAGCTAGGTATGTGGATTTTATCTAATGCTGTTATATGTTCCTGTAATCTTATTTGTATTGATTTTTTTGTCATTCCTATATATTTTTTATTGCATGTGTTACATTCTATTTGATATATTCCGTTCAATTCATGTGGGTTGTGTTCTTGTTTTTTATTTATTTTGTTTATTATTTTGTTATTGATGTTGTAGCTCATTTTTAAGTCATATTGTTTGAGTGTTTGTGTTATTTTTTTTTGATGTGGTGGTTATAAGTGAATGTTGTGTATTATGTGTTTGTTTCTGGTGTTTTGTTTTCGGTTTTATTGATTTGGTTTTTTTTATTTGTTTTACTAGTTTTTCTATTGTTTTCTTGTTGTATCCATTTATTTGTGCTATTTGTATTATGATGTTGTACTCCTTTTCTCGTTCGTCGTTATGGAGTGGTACATTTAGCATTCTGTTTATTAAGTATCTGTATGCTGCCATTTTGTGGTCTGTGAATCAAACAACACCATAAACTCCCTCGACTTAACACTGATAAGAAAGGAAAACCAGATTGAATACAAAATATACAGAAAACCTACACAAACAGACATCACTATACCTAGGCACTCAATACATCCACACACACACCACTTTTGTTCCTATATTGGGGTAGAAATGGGCCAGGGCTGACAATTTACTAAATTGTTAGTTGGTTGTATACAGTCTCTATTTTTTTAATATTCTGTGTTATTTGGAGCTGCCGTGACAACATACTACTTGGTTCCGCAAAGAGATGGCGACACGGATAAAAGCGTGTCTTACATCTCACATAGTTAGTAAACATAAAACAAAAGAAATATTCGCGGAATCTACAGAACAGCTAAGAACGTTGTCTGCTTACTATTTGAATCGCCACTTAACTTCACGGTTGAGACGTTTGAATTTTTAAAACAATTTATTTAATACTTTTGAAGAATCAATACTTAATTACTTAGTTACAAAAAATGAATAATATATAATACTAAAAATAAGACGATCAACCTACATGTGATCTAAAGTCTCAGCACTCGATGTGCGAAGGACTAACTCGGAACAAGAATGAACGGTTCTCCCACTGTGATTAGCCTCTTTATAGTCTTTCCTCCAGGCGTGGCACTATTGTTTCTGGATCACAAGGAATCTGCTGATGTTGATTCTCACAGTGATATTCCGTTCTACTTGCACTTTGGACCTGCAAGTTCTTGGCTCCGTTCAGACGGCGGCTGACTCAGCGGTTCTTACCGTGGGAAGGCGACATTGTATTATAATGGGCCATTGTTTGGGCTCCATTTATCTCCTCCCCTTTTTGTAGACGAAGCTATGGTTCGTTCCGGATTTTCAACGGAAATCCGGACTCGGTGGTTCCTGTTTTTGTTCCTTTATCTTCCTTGCGGTTTCTTCGTTTCTTCAACCCCATTCGGACGGCTATCGTTGTGATGGTTATTAAGACAGCTATGTACAGTAATATTGTCCATATACTCAGGTGATGGATTGGTATTGTTATAGGTCCTGGTATATTTTGTTTAATTTTTTGAAGTTGGTGTTGGATTTGATTGATGTTGTGTAGCTGTACGTTTTCTAATGATATTTCGGGTACTGGTCCTGGATTTGGTTGATCTTCTTGAATGGGGGTTTCTAGTGTAGGCAGGTTGAATAGTTGTTGTGTTTCTGCTGTTGCTGGGCCGGTCTTGTAATTTTTGTTGCCTATAGTTAATTGGCAATTTGGTTGCAGGTTGATTAATTTTTTACCCTTGATGATGTTGGTCCACTCCTGTTCCTTGCAAGTTATTCTGGCGTTAGTTTCTTCGGGTGCTATAACTATATACTGACTGGTTCCATATCTCGAAACTGTGGTTCTATTAATTTTGATTACTTCTTGATTACAATTGTTAATAGGTTTTTGAAATTTTATTAGCTTTATTTCACATGGGTTTTGATCATTCATGGTTGTTGGATTGTCGTCTTTGCAAAAATATATTTGGTTCTTTAAATTTTGACATTCTTCATTACGATAGGCATATTGTTTACTGCTTAGGATAAGGTATTTGGTTCTAGGAAGTATCATGGTAAAAAGGTGTGTCTTTCTAGGGACAGGTAATGTATATCATTGATAATAATCATATTCTGATTCATCTACCAGAGGTATTTCTATTTGAAATATAATTTTGAAATTGTTTTGGACGGCTTTTATTTTAAAGACTTTTTCGTATAGATTTAGATCAGTGGTTGTTATTACTTTAGCATTAGTTGCATAATTTTGGATTTTATTGATTTCTTTTATTATAAATGTTGGTTTTAGTATGGATGTGTGAAAGATTCCTAATTTTGCAAAGGTGATGGCATTTTCTGTTGTTAGTGCTATTTCTTGAATGTTGTTTAATAATTGTCCTAGCTGCATGAGTAACTCTAGGATCTTGATGCGATGATAGTGAGTTAATTGTTCACTTCGCAGGCTTTCTACTGTATTACCTAATTCATTTATCCTATTTATTATCGTGCCTTGGTTATGACTCAATCCTACTATCGTGTTATTAAACTCGACTATTGCCTCGAGCATGATTGAATTTTGAGACCTAAAAAGTTCATGAATTTTATTTTGATCTGTCGTTAAGACTTCTAATACTTGTTGAATGCGTTCCCCATCTTGTGAATCGATATTCCCCGTGATTGACTTAAATATAGAACCTAGTCCGTTTATTAGGCCACGTTTTCGTCTATTAATAATATTGTTATTCGGAAAAATCCTATAAAATATATCGTCTACATTATCTATGGTGAAATTTAATGTCAATATGAAATTATGATATTCAGAATGGTAATCTTTTGTCATGAAGGTAACTGTATTTGCGTAGTGTCTTTTTATTTGGTTGTAGTCTCTATGTAATTGTGTCAAGTCATGTATGTGTATCAGATTCCAGTTGCTAGTCTCAGTGTATGCTGTGCCTAATTTCTTTGGTAACATGCCTGGGTTGTCTGTCAAGTCTTGTATTTGGGCTGTTATGACAAGGAACCTGCAATACGTAAATTTCTTAAATGTGCTATCGTCTGTTCGTCATTTTTATGATTTATTAAAATAGCTTTGTTATGTTCTAATAGGGATATTATTGAGTACGGTCCTGAAAATGGGTTTTTATGTTTTTTATGAAAGCCTGGTGGTATCTTTTTATAGACAATATCACCTTCCTTGAATGGTTGGTTCGTGTTATTATTTGTCCGTTGTAACGTTTTTATTTTTGAATTCTCTATCCTGCTTCTGACTATCTCGTAAATAATTTGCATTAAATCTTTATGTTGTACGTTGTATTCCTGTGTAATTATGACTTCCGGGTCATAGTTAAACATTTCGGGTATGTAGCCAAATATTAAATCAAAAGGTGGTTTTAGTGTCTGTGAATGTATTGTCGAGTTGTAAGCGAATATACAATATGGTATTAAGTCTATGGGTTTCATATTTTTAAATTTCATTTTGAATAATCGATAATGTTCAATAATCGTGCTGTGAAATCTTTCGATAGGTCCATTGGATGTTGGGTTTTGCGGTGTTGTTATATGTAACTCTATCTGATATGTTTCTAATAGTTCTTTAATTACCTGGTTTGAAAACTCAGTACCTGGGTCTGCGATTATTATTTTACACGCTGTGAAAAGTACTTGATCAAGTTTTTTGCAATTTCCGTAGCACTTTTACTTTTTATTGGAAATGCTTGGCCAAATTTACTAAATGGATCTATAATTGTTAGGAAGATAGCTTGTTCAATTTGGAATGTGTCAATGTGTAATATCTCTAATGGTTTAGATGCTGTGGGGGTGTGCTCCAAGGCTATTTGTACCGGGTTCCTATTGTATTTGCACGTTTTGCATAATTCGCAATTTCGTACATATTCCTCTATATGTTTCTTTAAGTTGGGATAGTAGTATATTTTCTTCATTCTTAGGTAAGTCTCATCAGCCCCGCGATGGTTACTCTTCCCCTAGTGATATTTCGTTATAGTCTCGGTTAATTCGTCCTCGTTAATTTCATTCCTAATTTCCAGACATCTATAAAATTTGGGTAATTCTACGTTATTAAAGTTTTTATTGATTGCCGAACTTACTAGTTCGTAATCTTGTTCATTTACAAAAATGCAATAATATTTCCTTTGTGGTAAACAGTATTCTTTTATAAATTTCTCTATCTGATCCGGTTTATTTAAATTGAAGTTTGCATAGATGAAATTTCTTTTATCTCTTCTGACTGAGAATATGTCCGGTTTATCCGTATTTTTAAAAACTATCTGATTGGTTTTGCTGTTAACGATTTCTTCCTCGAGTATTGGTATGCCTGGTGCCGAATACGAATCCGCATTCGAGTTTGCTGTGTCGTCATCGTCAATTTCTATGATTTCTTCCTCTTCGTCGATATTATTCGCCATTGACTGATTATCTATGTCTAGTGGGTTTATTTCTACTCTGGACAGTGCATCTGCTGCGCAGTTTAGTTTTCCTTTTTTGTATTCAATTTTAAATTCATATTCTAATTTTAATCTCCAACGGAGCAATTTTGAATTTGGTTGTTTCAACGAAAATAACCATTTTAAAGGTTTATGGTCCGTGTATATAGTGAATTTCCTTCCGTATAAGTATGGTCTAAAATAGTTAGTTGCCCACACGATGGCTAATAATTCTTTTTCGATTGTGCTGTACCTGGATTCGGTGTCGTTTAATGTCCGGCTGGCGTAAGCTATCGGGTGATCCGCATTGGGTTCGCCTTGGCTTAATATTCCGGCTATTGCTACGTTTGAAGCGTCGGTTGTTAATATAAAGTCTTTAGAAAAATCCGGTGATATAAGTACAGGTGAATTCATTAATATGTCTTTACATGAGTTAAAGGCAGCAATGTATTCTTCGTCGTTCACGTTTATCTTCGAGTTTTTCCTTAAACATTTTGTTAGTGGTTTCGTAACGTGTGCGAAGTTTTCTATGAATTTACGATAGTATCCAACTAATCCTAGGAATGATTTTATTTCCTTTGGGGTTTTAGGTATCGGGAATTTCCTTATTGCGTCCAGTTTCTTTGGATTCGGACGGATCCCGTCTGGGCTGACCACGTGTCCTAAAAACTCGGCTTCCTTCCTTAGGAAATCGCTTTTGTCTAGCTGGATCTTTAAGTTGCTTTGCCTGAAGCGCTCGAATACTAGTTTTAGTTTCTCAAGGTGTTCCTGTAAAGATGTGGAGAAAACTATGACGTCATCCATATATACAAGGCATGTTTGTCCAATTAGGCCTTCTAATACGTTCTGCATGAGCCTAGAAAAGGTCGCTGGAGCCCCAGATAACCCGAACGGCATCCTGGTGTACTCCCAATGGCCTGTATCGGTGGTAAACGCTGTTTTTTCTATGTCCCTGGGGTCCATTTCAATTTGGTGATACCCAGAGATCAAATCGATCGTCAAAAAATATTGGGCTCGCCCAATTTTGTCCAGTATTTCATCAATTTTGGGGATTGGGTGTCTGTCCGGTATTGTTTTTTCATTTAGTTTCCTATAGTCCACCACAATTCTCCATTTTTGTTTATTTGACTTGTCCATTTTCTTTGATATAACCCAAATAGGTGAGCTATATGGGCTGTGGCTTTTCCTAATGATTTTTTGTCTTAACATGTCATTTATTTGTCTGTCTACTTCCGGTTTATGTACGTACGGGTATCTATATAATTTAGAATGGACAGGTATGTCGTCTGTTGTCCTTATTCTATGTTTTATCGCATTTGTGTGCGTCAATGGTTCGTTTTTATTTAAAAATATGTCCTGATATTCTGATAATAAACTAAATAACAATTGTTTTTCCTCGTCATTTAATTCTCCTGTATCTATTTGTTCAATTAAGACATTCTCATTATTAATCCGTTTTTGATTACGCCCCGTATCGTAAGTGTTTAAATTATTAATATGAGTTGTACTCGAATTATTATTTTGTATAACTACTGGTGCAAACGGACTTCTCCTGTGGCTATATCTGGTTTCCGATGCATATTGTTTATTTAATCTGCTGAATGGCCTATCTCTTACATTATAAGCTTGGTTATTATTTAGTACGTGATTAATTGTCTCAAGTTCTTCATTACGTATGAAATACTGCTGGGTTATTATATTGTTTAAATGTAAACGAGTCTCGGGTAGCTTTAAACCATCTGCGTTGGTTTCTGTTTGTCCCGATCGACTTACGCTAAGATCAGTGAATTTTATTGGTATAATATTCTTGCCTATATACAGTTTGTGCTCCTTAAAATCTATTTTAGCTTCGTTTCGTTTCAAAAATTCCATCCCAATCAATCCCGAAAAAAATGTGTTAAAGCTAAACAGGCAGAACTCTTGTACTTCCTCTGAAATCGATTTAAGTTTAATACGTGCACGCTTACAGTGCTTCGAAATGCCATGCACGGTGCGTATGGTAAAATCATGCTTAAATATGTTTTTAGGGAACTTATCATATGCTACAGCAGGATTTAAAAGATTTTTTGAAGATCCTGAGTCTAACAAAAATTTACCTGATATTTCATTTAATTCTATATACGGTAACTTACATAATGTATTCATATTATTTATATCTATCACGGTTCTCTCGTTGAGGGCCCTGCCGTGGGAAAATTTCGCTGTTGGATATCGTATTCCTCGGCTGGCGAATTTTCGTAATTTAATTCTTCGTTTACATAATTGAAATCGTAATTTGTTTCATTTACTTCGTTTTCATTAAATTCTATATTGTTTACGTGAGCTGCTCTCCTTGGTAATGACAGTCTAGTGTTAGAACTATCTACTTCCATTGGTTCTTGATAATTTCTGTTAGCATTATGATTTATATTGGGTCGACCCGGTTGATTATTGAAGTTGGGTCTCCTAAATTGATTCGAAAAATTTTGCCTTGGTACAAAGTGTTGATTTTGTCTAGGCTGGGAATTTGTGTGATTGTTTTGGTTATTATGTTGTTGAAATGGTCTAAAGTTTGTTTGGAAAGGTCTCTGAAATTGTACATTCTGAAAAGGTGGGTTATTTTGTCTCTGAAAGAACGTACGGTTTTGTCCTTCTAATTTATTACTATTACTGAAATTCTTATTTATTGTTTTATCTCTATAATCGAAATTTTCCTCTGCGAATACGAATTTCAAAGCTTGTTCTATGCTCGTGGGTCCTTGACTACGCAAGACGAGCCCTAACGGATTGCGTAATCCTCCTAAGAACGCTTTTAATGTTTGATTCTGGTATATGTCTTTCTTAATTAATCGCACGCCTTCATTTGGCTCGTTGGCTATTAAACTCGAGATGAGCAATTGCTCTATATGACGGCATCTGTTCGCGAACGACAGTGCGTCTTCATCATTACGCTGTTTCAAGGTTAACATCTCCGCTAATAAACTATGACTATCTCTTTGGTCACTGAAATTCTGAACAATGGCCTCTCTCAGGTCTGCCCACGTATTAATTATCTTTGTATTTACTATAAGCCGGGCTGTTCCCGTTAGTTTAGTTTGAACATAATTTAGTAAGAAGTGATTCATATACAGATTCTCATTTGGCACGTAGAACTGGTTCATGACCAAGTCACATGCTTTTAAAAAGTTGCCTACGTTGGCTGGTTGCCCGTCGAACTCGGAAATAGCTTTTAAGAAAAATTCTTTGAATTGGTCTGTCATATTGCTACTGTTACTACTCTTATTAATATTAGAATGATTTACTGTTATGTTATTGTCGCTAATGCTGATTGATCTAAATCTATACTCTATGTTACATAAACTTTGTGATTCTTCCTCTGAATCAGACATATAACGTTACAATACAACACATATAAAAAATTGGAAGTGTAAAATGGGATAGCAGTAAACTTACCATAATACGATGGTTGCTGCTTCCATTTGACTCTACTTGGCCACTACTTCTGCTTTAACTTGGCTCTGCTTGGCTCGAATTGGTTATTAGGCGTCGATACGCTTAAAAATCGATATGCTTTCGGTTTTCTAACCAATACTAACGACTGCGCCACTTAACTTCACGGTTAAGACGTTTGAATTTTTAAAACAATTTATTTAATACTTTTGAACAATCAATACTTAATTACTTAGTTACAAAAAATGAATAATATATAATACTAAAAATAAGACGATCAACCTACATGTGATCTAAAGTCTCAGCACTCGGTGTGCGAAGGACTAACTCGGAACAAGAAATGAACGGTTCTCCCACTGTGATTAGCCTCTTTATAGTCTTTCCTCCAGGCGTGGCACTATTGTCTCTGGATCACAAGGAATCTGCTGATGTTGATTCTCACAGTGATATTCCGTTCTACTTGCACTTTGGACCTGCAAGTTCTTGGCTCCGTTCAGACGGCGGCTGACTCAGCGGTTCTTACCGTGGGAAGGCGACATTGTATTATAATGGGCCATTGTTTGGGCTCCATTTATCTCGCGAGTCATAATAAGTTTAAATAGCATTTAAAAAAAAGGTAATTTAAAGCCATCATTTTGTAAAAATATGGAAAAATTTGCTGGTAACCCAGAGATTAAAGATAAAACTACAGAAATGTCGGGAATCTATGAAATAGGGTATGAGGATTGTGAACTTAAAGATGTTGGTCAAGCTAAAAGATGTATTGAAACTAGATTTAAAGAACATTTAGCGCATTTGGCACATGGCACTATAAATGAATCATGTATTGCTCAACGTATTTGGGATAATAATCGCCATATAGATAAGCAAACTCTTAAGCTAATCGAAAGTGTCAGGCATTCTAGACAGTTAGATGCATATGAGAGTATATATACACGGTGTCCATTAAAACAGGTTGCACAGGGGTTTCACGTGAACTGCTGAGAATTTAGAAACACCTTACAACAGCTCGATTCTGCTTGCGCAAGGGACACGTTTTTACAGGCACTTTCGACTAAACAGTGGGGGTTTCTCTCTATACCTTTGTAAAGGATGCTGTTCGCGGTTGCTTGTAAAGTAATATATAAATATTAGTTCTAGTTCTTATTCGCTTAGTTTATCTATCCCTCTGATAACGCTACCTTTGTTAGCGAAACGATCGTCATGTCTGAAAAATGTGTTATGGTAAATTGTTTTTCCATCAGTCTCCAGGAGAAACAAGTCATTTATAGGTATTGTATAAGAGCCTCGGTGGTTTAGTGGGAAGAACGTGTGCCTGTGAACGGAAGGGTACCAGGTTCGATCCCAGCGTTTTCCTTTCACGTTTTCAGTACAAACTGCAACATTAACATCGACCGTGGTTCTGGCATTGTATTTGAGCAAGTTGAATGTCTGCACGTACCTCCCTTCGGATGGGGCGTAAAGCGGCCAATCCCGTCTCCATGCGATGTTGAGCACGTTAAAGATCACTACCCTCCTTACAGAAAGGCCGAGGTTCGGCAAAATTTCTAGGATAGTGAGGTGAAACTGCTCCATGGCGTCGGTGATTGGTCATAGTCGCGGAAATAGACCGACGTTAAAAAAAAAGATGTTGTAAACAATGTTTGTCAGAGTATCGTCCTCTGTGGTACACCATATTTTACAGTTCGAAATTCACTGAAGTCCCCATCAATTATTTTCAAAGACTTATTTAAACTGAAAGAGAAAACCGCTAAAATAGTTTAGTAACTTTGATAAAAAGCTATTCGCAATAATGCCTTATAAACTATGAGTTTTCAGACAATATGTACCGAGCATATTAGAAAAATCTGCCTCATTAAGAAATTATATACCAATTTTATACTGTTAATAAAGTTTAGCCATCAAACTATTCTTTAGCAAAATAAACATTGGTGTTTGTTATGAGCAAAATGTATTTCTAGGTAGCAAATAATGAATAATTTTTTGTTATTATTGCAACATTATTTAAAAGTTTTAATTGCAGAAGCAATGTGCCTGTGAAGTTTAACCTTTATATATCAAAACAATAAGAAAATTCACTAATAAGGAGGTATCGATGGTGAGACTTTCAGAAAATTTCTTCAAATGAGCGCGAATTAGGGTCCCTGGAACCCATTTCCATGGTCAGCTAAAATGTTTATAACTCAAAAAACACTTGGACCATTTTTGGGAATTACCCTTATTTTTTAAATGGCTTGGATGAGTTCCTTCATCAGATCTTAACGCCCATTTGTTCTTAAAAAAATAAGTTTTAAAACGCAATATCTCTCAAATTCTTCAAGTGATTGAAAGAAAAATTTACAATTCAAAAGAACATAGACAGACATGGTCGTATACCAATTCTCAAGTCTTTTGATCAAAGAAAAATAAAGTTATTTGAAATTAAAATTAAAATAATCCTCGACATCACGTCAAATTCTGTAATGCAATATCTACAATGTTGGACAAAGACAGATGGTGTTACCTGTACTGCTATGCTATTTAAGTAAATGGTGGATAAAAATCTAAACATTGGAAGTTACAAGTATTATTGTAAGCTGTCGTAGAACACTGTAAAACCTACGACAGGGACGTCATCTCGGTGTGGAACCAGGTAGTATGTTGTCACACCAGCTCTAGTTAAAACAAAATGTTATAGATGGAGATATGTGTACAATTAACTAACAATTTTGTAAATTGTCAAACCTGGCCGATTTCTTTTATAATACCGGGACAATGTTTGCTCTCAAAAGCTCTAAATTTTAGCATGCGACAATGTTCTTTGCAAGTATCAAAACCTGCTCACAAAATGAGAACGATACTGATAGATAAGTTACTAGATCCATCATTTTTATTATCGATTAATTCGCAAGTTAGTTTCGTAAATAGCACTTTAAAGCGTATTTCTGCATTTCGCATATTGTACGTTTCAAACAAGTACAGCCTTCCGCTTAAAATTAGACATACCTACGTTTGTTAAGCGTCCAAGCCTATCAAGCTTAATTCAAGAGGTGCCTGCTTTCGTCCTCGACCGGATTTCAGTGTAGTCTTGGACAGAAGCTATATTCGTACACTCGCGAATTGCGAAATAGCCGCGAAACGTTTTCCTATTGGTTTAATTAAAATAAGATCGTAAAACTGTTGTTTTTTGTTAGATTTTATAAACGAATTTTACCAACTTCTGTGTGCACACAGACACGATCTAAATGTCTTCTTTACTTTTAAAATTGTGTAGCCTCAATGTTAATTAAGGGCCCCCTTTATTATACTTACTTATCTTGTGCTTATATATGTAATATAAAAATAAAAACGGAGTGAAACAGCAAGTGAATTTATTTACTTTAGTGCTCTCTTCGATATTATCTGAAAAAGACATTACAGGCGACAATGTGGAATGTAATTTCGGTAAATTTATAGTTTACTGGAAGCAGGGTTTTTAGATATTTTTTTCAGAAACATGCTGAGAACCCCCTTGGATTCACAGGTCACAAGGCAAATTTGGTGGAAACAACCCCTAAGAAACTTAAGGGTCCGAGAATAAATACGGTTGCTAAGCAGCGAGGAAATCTAGGCGGAAAATACTAAAAAAACATTTAGTTGGACTTTGAAAAGATGCGTTTTTCACATTTCGCTGCAGTACCTCCTTTAAACCCTGTCTGCCCCGAAGAATACCCATATTCGCCCATGTCTATTAACTTTCTTGGGGGTTGCTCCCAAGAAATTTTTCTTGTGCTTTAAATTTTATGCATGGACAAGGGGAAGAGGAAACCCCCGTCTTTTTTAGTGAGGGGCCAGAAACCCTCTTCTTCCTGGGGGTTCTTCCTCCCCTTATGCATGCATTCAATCCCCTCAATGCATGAACCACAGGAATCTTATTATGTTCCGCTTTCTAGTGTATTTTTTGTTGATTATATTTCCTGTTTATCAACTGTTATGTTTGAGTTTTGTATCCAAATTACTGTATAAATATTTATGTACAGGTCATGTTTTTGCTTGCCCTTCTTTACTCTATTTTTACCGTTTCTAATTAAATATAGTAACGTTTTGTGACTTTTAATATAAGGCTAAATCACTATAATATATTATTCTTATAAAAATTCACTATAATAAAGCACTTGCTGAGTCCCGAACATTTTTTTAGTATCTAAGGAAATTCATATTGTGACCTGCTGCCCTAAAGCGCAAACAGAATAGTTGAAATCTTTTATTCCTTAGTTTTATAAATATTCCAAACAGAACCTCAGTGGTTCAGGGGTAAGAACGCGTGCCTCTTAAACGAAGGGTACTGGGTTCGATTCCAGGATACTCCTCTCACTTTTTCAGTACAAACTGTAACATTAACATCAACCGAGGTTCTGGCATTGTATTTGAGCAAGTTGAATGTCTGCACGTTCCGCCCTTCGGAGCGGGCGTAATGCCGTCGGTCCCGTGTCCATGCGATGTTGGGCACGTTAAAGATCCCTACCCTCTTTACGGAAAGGCAGGGGTTCAGCAAAATTTCCAGGATAGTGAGGTAAAACTGCTCCCTGGCGTCGGCGATTGGCCATAGTCGCGGCCGACGCTAAAAAAAACAAAACACACACACACAAATATTCCAAACGACATATTTCATCTAAAATATCGAATTCAGAAAATAATAGCATTTCTCATGTTGGTGTCAATAAATAGTAGTTTTCTTTTCGAAAGTTCGGCCTGCTTCTGAAAGTAAGATTGAAAGTAAATCGTGAGTAAAGATAAACCTAAGATAAACTGCCGAACAAATAAAGATCAATAGTTGATTAAATTTTTAAGATATAGATTTCGTTTTCGCCGAGCTTAATTTGATAAATAGCACATAAAGCTTTGAGGTTGGAATACAAATAAGGTGTTTTTTTTAGATTCAACTTTAGTTAAAATTTCCTTTACTAGCCAAACGGTGATTTACGCCAGTGTTGAGATTTAAAGTGGCCTTTGCATTTGATAAAATGTTCGAGACGCAGCAAGTGCATCATATAGTCTAGAGCCAGAGGTGAAAAAAATCTCTGAATTTACGAAAGCTCATTTTTTGATAGTTAATTAGGTACGCTGTGCACGTACACATATTCTGGTCAGTCAAACGAATCTTAGAACAGGTGTCACATGTGCGCCAACAAAGATGTCGTTTTTACCAGGGTACTAAAATTAATTTACAAAAGCTGATAATTGTTATACATATTTTATAACAATTAAAGTTATGTCAGTCAGTCAGCTGCATACGGGAACAGAGCTGGTCAGTCAGTTCGAATGTGTGTATGAAAAATAAATTATGTGCAATTTATTTACAAAGCCTGAAAATTTTTTGCGGGTATATATTGATCTGTTAAACATTTAAAAAAAGTCAGTCAACTGTTTTGTAGAAGAACGCCCGTCAGTCAGAGAAAAAAGATATAAAAATTTTGTACGCACCGGCGGCGTTACAGGCGGCATGCTCGCTCTTCTCCTCACATTATTATTATTTAAAATATCAGAAAATAAGTAAAATTATAATTTGTAATTATAAATTAGTAATTTATTGTTTTATTAAAACATAAAACTATATTAATAACGTTAACAAATAATTTATTTCTTTATTTAATATAGTTTAATGTCTTTTATCCAATTTTTAAAAATTTATGCAATAAGAAATTTATATTAAATGTTCAATATATAGAGTATTCAAATTCAACACACAGTCAATTTGTTAGTAATTTGTATGGATTACAAAAATAAAAAACTGGTAATGAGGCACGATTGGTCATTTTTTCTAAAGCATACATTTGTAGTTCCAGCAATGTTGATGATACATTTAAAATTAAAGTTAAAAATATTGACGGATCGAGCTTGCCGCCGTGTGATACTGAGTTAATGCAACACATTTTAAGAGCCGCTTACATCGCCAACATTTGGCGTAATGCACATTACAAAATAATAACTATCACTAAGCGATCACGGCTGAAAGAGTAGTACAATGTTTATGAATTTCATTTATTTGAAGGTGATCAGTTACCCCAGCTAATCAACGACGTCGTCATTCAACCCCCACAGAAAAAATTTGGTTTGTAAATAATACTATTGCTAAATTGAATTATAAGATTGAAATTACATAATTTCACTTATTTTTTATATAATCAATCAGAATCTCAGTCAGAAATATCAGAGTTAGATATTTCAGATCACGAAACTCGTGAATTCGAAGATTCAGAGGAAGAATTGGATTTTGAATGTGATTGAAAAAAATATTTTTTAATATATACATATATTCTTTGTATAGAATAATCATCAACTATACGTTTGTTTTAATAGTTAACTTTTTTATATTTTTTCGTAAAGTTATCCTGTTTATGTTACACTTTATTAAATAAATAAACTGTCTGTTAATATAATTTATATATATATATATATATATATATATATATATATATATATATATATATATATATATATATATATATATATATATATATATATATATTATCAATAAAAATACCAATTATTAACTTATAATTACAAATTATAATTCCACATAGTTTTCTGATATTTTAAATAATAATAATGGGAGGAGAAGAGCGAGCATGCCGCCTGTAACGCCGCCGGCGTGCAAGAAATTTTTATATCTTTTTTCGCCGGCTGACAGGCGTTGTTCTACAAAACAGTTGACCGACTATTTTTTTAATGTTCAACGGATCAATATATACCCACAAAAAAATTCCAAGCTTTGTAAATAAATTGCACATTATTTATTTTTCATACACACATTCGAACTGACTGACCAGCTCTGTTCCCGTATGCAGCTGACTGACTGACAACTTTAATTGTTATAAAATATAGAATCTGTATAACAATTATCAGCTTTTGTAAATTCATTTTATTACCCCGGTAAAAACTGACCAGAATATGTGTACGTGCACAGCGTACCTAATTAACTATCAAAAAATCAGCTTTTGTAAATTCAGATAGAAAGAATTTCTGGTATCTTCAGATTCAGATGAGATTTGTGGCAAATGGCAAACCCGCTAATTGTTTACTGTGATATATTTTTGTGGCCTGTCTGTTTAAAATTTAATTTGGAGATTTCGTTTTCAATATCAGCGCAACCCTGATATATCTGTCTGACCTTGTCTAACATTATAGGCACCCATTCAGAGGTAATTTCAGGTTATATCGTGAATTATTTATTTTTTATTTAGTCATAACTCAAGATTTACTGAACCAATTGAGTTAAAATTTGGTATGTAGGATCACTTGTACAATGTCTAATTGCTCGTAAAGTTTTAGTTAAGATATTAAAGACATTGCGTTATCAAAAAAAAATTCGCATTGTTTTTTAAAAGTATTTGAGTTTCAAAACTGTCTAACGAACTTATCCAAGCTATTAACCAAAATGAAGAGAACTACCAAATTTGGTTTCGACTGGTGAAGTATTTTTTGAGTTACGGGTAAGACATATATATATATATATATATATATATATATATATATATATATATATATATATATATATATATATATATATATATATATATATACATTTAAACTGACCTTGGATCTGTGTTTTAGCGGCCCCAGTTCGCGCTCGTTCGAAAAAATGTTGCAAAAGTCTTACCATCAATACCTCTCTATAGTGAATTTTCTTTAAGAAAATTCATTAATTTCGGAACCCAGCAAGTGCGTTACGGTAGCGAATTTTCATATAAATGACCTACCTTTTTTACGAAAATTATATGTATAGTAGTAGTAATAGTAATGTATTTTGTGAACATGAATATAGGTAAGTGAAAACTGGAACCTGTGATGAGCTCTAATAAGTACACTTGGAGAACCCAAATCACCACAACACATATTTCAGAGACCTTACGATCGTTTCGTTGACCATGTCAACGTCTTCAAGCAAGGGCAACCAAATTTAGTACACGTGTTTGTATTATAAAGAGTGAACTCTGTACTTTGGGTCTCTAGCTTTAAAAAGAAAGAAGTTATGGGCAGTTAAAAAACCAATTTTGGAGTTTTCCACAAAACGTCAAACTCGCAATTTTAAACGTCAAAATTGGCAATGTTTAGGCAAAGAACGTGAAACAAATACGGACCGTGAAAAGAAAATGTTGCAAAAAGAATGTTCTGCAAACCCTAAGTTTCAGATTCAACCGTCATTGCCCTTCATTTTACTAAAATATTTACAGAACATTCATTTCAAATAGAACCTTTCTCTGATGCTTTGGCTGTCGGTTTAATTAAGTTGATGCTTTCGCTGTAGGTTTAGTGAAGTTTATGGTTTAACGGTCTATATATTTTTTAGCTAATTTTCGTAGAACAAATTCGTTAATGCATTTTTGCATTTTTTATCGAAATATGATGCGTTTGTAAGAAAAAAATCTGGACGCAGTAAGTACGTTTTGGTAGCAAATTTTCGGTAAGTTTGCAGTTTAGCTCCCAAAAAATTGTTTTCAGAAACCTGCCTAGGGCCTCCCTGGATCCACAAACCCCAAGAAAAATTTCTTGTTCACACCCCCCAAGGAAGTTACGGGACCAGGAGTGAGTAGGGGTGCTGGGCGGGGTAGGTAATAAAAAGGAAATATAAGCAGAAAATTAGAATAAAACGGGCTTGAAGCTGTCTTCTTCACATCTTGAAGCCATATGACTTTTGTGGCGGTGGTTCCGACCGCAGTGTTTTCGTCAACACTACCCTACGTTTCTCTTGACAGCTAAACGTTGCGTTACGTTATTCGACAGCAAGCTGTCAAGAACTACTATATAAGAGACACCACGGATCTCTCTCTCTCTCTCCTCGCTACCAACCGACACAGTGAAGATACGTCTCTCCACGCTCGGTCAGTTATCTGTTATGTACTGTTGTGACTGTTTTATAGTTAAATGTATCATATAGTTTATTCAGTTAGTGAAATAATAAAGTATATTAAATGTTTACGTATGGATTCAATATCAACAAGTGCAATTAACATCCATATTGGTGACCCCGTGCCGCAAGCCGAAGATGCCCAGCCTGATGTTCCAGCCGACGTTGCCTAACTTCCACGCACGTGCTCATGCCTACAGAAAACGAATATCTAAACAGGTCAGTCTTTTCTAATTTAAAAATTATCTGATTTTTTTCACAATGGCCGAAGATTCTTCAAGCAGCAATATCATGGCAAGGGTTGCAATAAAATTACCTCCTATATGGAGACGTAACGTGAAAATCTGGCAAATGCAGGTTGACGCCCAGTTTGATATATCGCAGATCAGTTCTGAAAAGACAAAATTCAGTCATGTACTCGCTATACTCGATCCTGATGTCGCAGAGTCAATTTCAGATTTTTTAACTCAACCGTTATCATCAACCCCCTATTCAGATCTAATGAAACGTCTTTTATTAGAATTTGAAGAGTCCGATAGTCGCAAACTAAATAAACTTTTAACAGAATTAGAATTAGGCGACAGAAAACCATCGCAACTTTTACGCGAAATGAAGTTTTTAGCCGGTAGTCAGATTGGAGAAAATTTCCTTAAAATTTTATTTCTACAACGTTTACCAGTCAACGTTCGTTCAATTTTGGCTTTAAGCAACGATTCTCTAGAAAATTTGTCGGTTACAGCAGACAAAATCGTGGAATTTTCCGGAGATAAATACAACGTGGCTGAAATTCAGTCACGCGAGCCCGACAAGCTAGCCAAGTTAGAAGCGCAATTAGAGAAGCTAACAGCATCAGTCAACGAATTGCGAACGCGTTCCCGATCTACCTCCCGAGAAAGACCCAAGCTTTCTCGAAATTCCATAACCGCAAATTCCTCAACCTCCACGTGTTGGTATCATGAACGATTTGGCAACAAGGCCAAACGTTGCATCCAACCTTGCAATTTCAAAGCAAAACATGTGTCGGAAAACTAATAAGGCACTCCCTCCACGCGGCAGGAGACGAGAGCCACCTAACACGCCGCCTTTTTATTTTTGATAGACGCTCCAATATGAAATTTCTAATCGACTCTGGAGCGGATATTTCAGTTATTCCACCCACTCACGATCAACGGACATTTCAATCGAAACGTACCTTGTATGCTGCAAACGGGACCCCTATTCAAACCTATGGCGAACAACTATTAGATTTGGATCTAGGTTTACGCCGTAGGTTCTGCTGGCCCTTCACACTTGCCGATATCAAGCAACCAATTATAGGCGCTGATTTTCTAGCAGAGTTTGCTTTACTTGTGGATATGAAACATAGACGTTTAATCGATACAAAGACAAACCTCTCTAAGACTGGTGCTAACCCACCACCAGGAATTAATTCTAAAATTCATCTTGTAGACCCGACACACCAGTACTTCAAATTGCTACAACAATTTCCTGACCTTTTTAAGGAAACTTCTTCTAGCAACCTTCCAGAGGTTGAGTTCTTCCATACTATAAGTACGGAAGGACCACCTGTCACTGCAAAAGCTAGAAGATTGCCCCCAGAAAAACTAGCTCAAGCAAAGCTAGAATTCCAGCACATGATGGACTTGGGAATTTGTAGACCCTCCAAAAGTCCATGGTCAAGCCCCCTCCACATGGTGCAAAAAAAGGATGGCTCATGGAGACCATGTGGGGATTACCGAGCACTAAACGCTAAAACAATCCCAGACAAATATCCCATTCCAAATTTGCAGGATTTTAATGCCCAGTTAGAAGGCAAACGTATTTTTTCAAAATTAGATATCATTCGCGCTTTCCATCACATCCCAGTAGCACCTCAAGATATTCCCAAAACAGCAGTCATAACTCCATTTGGGTTATTCAAATTTGTTAAAACCTCATTTGGCCTTCGTAATTCAGCACAAACATTTCAAAGATATTTACATTCAATTTTAAGACATCTTGACTTTGCCTACTCCTATCTTGACGATATTCTCGTTGCATCAGCCTCTGAAAAAGAACATCAAGAGCATTTAGCAAAACTTTTTCAGACACTTCAAGACAACGGAATCCGTATCAATTCATCTAAATGTGAATTCGGAGTGGCCGAAATTTCATTTTTAGGTTTTCGTGTAAATAAATCTGGATTATTTCCACTTCCTGAACGCATCAAAGCTATTACCGACCTACCTCTTCCCGATACCATTGAAAAACTCTGAAGATTTCTAGGTCTCATAAATTTCTACCGTCGTTCTCTTCCACGTGCTGCGGAAATTCAGCAACCACTATTCGACCTCTGCCAGAATCCCAAAAAACGCGACAAACGTAAAATCGAGTGGACTCCTCAGACTCGAGAAGCATTCGAACGTTTGAAAGAGGCACTAAAAAACGCTACACTAATAGCTCATCCGTCTTCTTCGCTACCACTGATTCTCCATGTCGATGCTTCTGATTATGCCGTAGGCGCTTCCCTCCAACAACTACGTGATCAAACACTAGAACCCCTAGGTTTCTACTCTAAAAAGCTTACTTCAGCTTACTTCAGCCCAAAAATCATAACTTTAAACCCTGCCTACCCCACACATTTCCCCCCAGGTACCGTAACTTCCTTGGCGGGTAGGAACAAGACATTTTTCTTGTAGTTTTTGCAGCGAGGGTGGTTTTTTGCACGTGAGGAGGAAGGAAAATCCCCACGACGCAGCAGCCACCCCACCCCCACCCCCACCCGTCTCTGACACAAATCGAACCGGGGGGGTCCTGCTTCGTCGCAGGAATTCCCCCACTCGTGTGCATACAACCACCCTCGTTGCATAAACCACTAGAAAAACTTCTGGCTCATACCCCCCAAGGAAGTTACGTGACCTGTGGCAAATAGGGGTGCTGTGCGGGGTAGACAGGGTTTAATGGGGATATGGCTTCAAATAGACAGCTTTCAAGCAGTTTTCTTCGCATTTTCTGCTCATATTTCCTTTTTACTACCTACCCCGCCCAGTACCCCTATTAACTCCCAGTCCCATAACTTTCTTGGGGGTGTAAACAAGAAATTTTTCTTGTGGTTTGTGCATCCAGGCGGGATCCTAGTAATGTTTCTAAAAACAATTTTTTGAAAAGCGTTCTGGAGCTAATCTGCAAATTTACCGAATTTGCATTAAATCCTGCAAATTTCAATAACTCAATTTGCTATAACGTAAGCTTTGTTGGTTAGAAAACCAACAGTGAAGTTTATTTTCTGAAATTTTTTGTATATTTTCAAACCATAAGTAATTTTGATAAAATATAGTACATTGTTTCTACTACATAGGGTATACCGATAATCAGATTGTTGCCTGCTCGCATTTGCTATTAAAAACATTTTTATGGAAATTTACTTCCATAACACACTTGCTTCATCCAGACTTTTGAAAAATGTTTCTATATTTTCAAACAATAAAGTTATTTCATTAAAATATGGTATATTGTTTTTACTATATAGGCAACCAAGTTTGATGCCCGATTTCATCAAAGAAAGACATTTGCTATTTAAAATATTTTTTAAAAAAATTCGTTACCATAACGCACTTGGTGCGTCTAGACTTTTTTCATATTGACCAATAATAGTTTGACAAAAATAGTTATATTTAAAATTCATATATTGTTTTAAAATATCGTAGCCGGCATTGTTTATGGGACACGTGGGTATTAGAACTAATTAGTTTTCTAAACACTTGAGCTTGTAAAGCAATGGGCAGTGAATACAGATTAGTTATTTTTTTAGATCTGACCAAAATTTTCAATGCTGTTAACTTTTATGTACCAATGGCCGTGGAAAACAGACTTGTAATCTGATTAAAACGTGACTTTAGAAAAGAATTTAAAGTAGACAGTTTTCGACCTCTAAGAAGGATTGCAGACTTACTCAAAGTTTTTGGTAGAACAAATTGAGTTTTAAAGTTGAAAGTAATTTTACTTTTAAATAAATGTGTTTCACATTTTTATTCACAGATTTGTTCTCCCTCGGTTGTCATGCTTCAGAATAACAGTCCCTGTTCTGGAATTTACTGATGTTAGAACTCGTGTTCAAAAGCTGTCCTGGTAAGGTGCTTCTAGTTCACTTTTAAATTGTTTTAACTAGATAGACATATACTTTACAAAACTAAGTTAACAAAAAGCATTAACTAAAATTATTTACATGTGTGTAGAATGACAGAATGACACAGTAAATCATGGTAGCGAATTTTCATAGCACTGATTTATTTAACTATATATAGTCAATAGTCAATAATTTATTTTGCCTTAATTCCATTTGAGCACGTCAATTGCTAAAATAAAAACAAAACTATGGAAACAAATGTAAAAAACAAACCAAAAAACACTTTAAACAAACACAATAAAATTTTCGTTCGTCTCAGCTCTGTGCCCCACGGGTATCAGACAAATACTCCGCAATGGAGTAATAGCAATTATTGGTTAGGTATGATTTTAGTGATGCTTTAAATTCATTCACATTTTGAATTGCTGTTATAGTTTCCGGCAACCTGTTATATAGATCCACCCTTGCAAAAAAGGGCGATTTTCTGTACATCATTTTACAGAACTACCTATTTTTAAACAGATTCCCGTGGCGAGTGGAGTAAGAGTGCATCTCAGACTGCCTTGTTAGCCCATCTTTGACACCATGAATATAATTTAAAAGTTTATATAGGTAAACGCATGTTAGCGTCAATATTTTTGCGTCCCTGAAAAGTGCCCTACAAGATTGTGTTACTCGCATACCAAAAATCACTCTTATTATTCTTTTTTGCAGCATAAAGACTCTTTCCACCTCAACCGACTGTCCCCAAGCAACAATGTTGTAAGATATCAAGGAATAAACTTCTGAGTAGTAAACAGTCATCAGAGCTTTGGTCTCAAGGATCTCTGCCAATCGAAATATTAGGAAATGGGTCTGATTAAGCCTACCGCACAAAACCTCAATATGTTCTTTCCATGAAAGATGCTGGTCAATAGTTACCCCCAATACTCTCACGCTTGTGGCCTAAGACACTACAGTGCCCTGAAAATAAAGGTTAATTCCCTGCTTTTGCTGGGCTCTGAATTCAAGAAATACGGTTTTATAGTAATTTATAAGGAGCTGGTTGGCCTCACACCACTTACCGAACCGTTCAAGTAACGAGTTAACCTTCCGGCTAACCTCGTGTGTATCCGACCCCGACACAACCACTGTCGTATCGTCCGCGTACATGAACAACCTCCCCTCCCCAATATGTTCAGGTAGATCATTCACATACAAGACAAACAACAACGGGCCCAAAACACTTCCCTGCGGAGTGCCAAGCTGTACATCAAAAGGTCGTGATTGCACTCCATCCACCGATACTACCATTTGTCTGTTTCTTAGAAACGAGAGCAGCCAGTCGCAAACAGGGCCCCGAACACCCAGGCACTACAGCTTTTGCCCAAGCAGTTGCAGATTTAGCGTATCCAACGCCTTAGAGAGATCAAACATAAAAGTCACCACGCGCTGACCCCTATCAAGTTCGTCGTATATGTACTACACCATGTCAATAACAGCCGTTTCCGTCGATAGTCCAGGCCTGAAACCGTGCTGGCACTTCGATATTATTCCCTGATCTCCTAACAAGTTCTCTAATCGTACAGCCATCGCTTTTTCCATTATTTTAGAAAAAACACTAAGTATTGAGAGTTGCCTGTAATTGAAAATATCTTGTTTGTCTCCCTTTTTTTGCAGATGGAATTACCTTGGCTTGCTTTAGTTGACTTGGGAACTCACCGGCGACAAGTGACAAGTTCATTATATGGCAGATGCAACCGGCTACTGTTTCTGGATATTGCTTTATTACCGATATGGGAACTTCATCAATACCAGATGATTTTTTATTTTTTAAGTTATTTATAATGTTTTCAATTTCAAAAGGAGTGAACGGTTCTACAAAAATTGACCGATTATTCACTCTACCCGTTGTGCCACCGAAAGCCTGACCACCATACTGAGATCTCACCTGATTTTGAACTTCCGAAGAGAAAACATGACCAATATATATATATATATATATATATATATATATATATATATATATATATATATATATATATATATATATATATATATATATATATACAGGGTGTCCCAATAGTGTGTAATTCCTCTATATATCCCTTACCCTTAGAGCTAGCTGAAAAAACTTTCAACAAAATTTTCTTATGATTATGTAAGCTATATCAGGAAAATATATTCAGCTTTGTGGAACTTCCGTTTGCACCGGAAGTAGCTATCAACTTCGTTATTTTAAATAAAATGCTATACTTTTTATTGCATTTTTGGATATAGATTGAAACATAAGTGTGACTTTGTGTAGCATTCCCTAAAGCTATCTATGATATTTGTGAAAATATTACGACTTTCTTTTTTTAGCTCCGATTTATATGTTACTTCAAACGTATGCTGTGGGCTGAGCTTTGAGTTTCACTGCCTTAAATTCGAAATATCAATGGACGACATTCAATTCTTTGAAATAGTTAAATAATAATTTATTATCATTGTACAGGGTGTATTTCTTTTGGGTTACAACATACCTAACTTTAAAGTTGCATAACTTGTTATTTTCAAACGGAACACCCTATATTTTATGGTTTGGTCAGATAGGTCATTCTATTTTGCATAGATCTAGTATACGCTTTTCTATATCAATAGTTGATAGTTTTCGAGTTATATTGGTTTGTTTTACTTTCACTTGTAAAAACTGTATTCTGTCAGATACAGGAGGCACAGAGAACGTAACAACTGATATTTATTGTGAGATGACAGATAAACGTCACTAAAATTTCGAATAGTTCTAATGTATCGTCTTTTTTAGATTATTTTTTATGCTAATGACTGTGGTTTATTATTATTATTATTATTATTATTACTACTACTATTATTATTATTATTATTATTATTATTATTATTATTACTACTATTAATATTATTATTATTATATAATAATAATATTTGTGGAACTTCCGTTTGCACCGGAAGTAGCTATCAACTTCGTTATTTTAAATGGAAATCTATACTTTTTATTGCATTTTTGGATATAGATTAAAAAATAAGTGTGATTTTGTGTAGAATTCCCTATAGCTATCTTTGATATTTGTGAAAATATGACGATTTTCTTTTTTTTTTGTAACTTCGATTTATATGTTACTTCAAACGTATGCTGTGGGCTGAGCTTTGAGTTTCCCTGTCTTGAATTCGAAATATCAATAAACGGCATTCAATTCTTTGAAGTACTTAAAGAACATTTTTGTATCATTGTACAGGGTGTATTTCTTTTGGGTTACAACATAGCTAACTTTAAAGTGGCATAACTTGTTATTTTCAAATGAAACACCCTATATTTTATGGATCAGGTAGCTCATTCAATTCTGCATCGATGTACTATATCTATAGTTGATAGTTTTGGAGTTATAGTGGTTTGTTTGACTTTCGCTTGTAAAAACTGCATTCTGTCAGATACAGGAGGCACAGAACGCAACAACTGATATTTATTGTGAGATGACACATAAACGTCACTAAAATTTCGAATAGTTCGAATGTATCGTCTTTTTTAGATTATTCTTTTATGTATATGTATTACATAAGTATAATAATATATTATATATTATACATAGATTACATAACTATAATAATACTAATAAACCACAGTCATTAGCATAAAAAATTAGCCTAAAAAACGATACGTTGGAACTATTCGAAATTTTAGTGACGTTTATCTGTCATCTCACAATAAATATCAGTTGTTACGTTCTCTGTGCCTCCTGTATCTGACAGAATACAGTTTTTACAAGCGAAAGTAAAACAAACCACTATAACTCGAAAACTATCAACTATAGATGTAGGAAAACTCATACTACATCGATGCAGAATTGAATGACCTACCTGACCAATCCATAAAATATAGGGTGTTCCATTTGAAAAACACAAGTTATGCCACTTTAAAGTCAGGTATGTTGTAACCCAAAAGAAACACACCCTGTACAATGATGATAAATTATTATTTAACTATTTCAAAGAACTGAATGTCGTCTATCGATATTTCGAATTTAAGACACGGAAACTAAAAACTCAGCCCATAGCATACATTTGAATTAAAATATAAATCGGAGCTAAAAATAAAGAAAGTCGTAATATTTTCACAAATACCAAAGGTGGCTATAGAGAATGCTACAAAAAGTCACACTTATTTTTTAATCTCTATCCAAAAATGCAATAAAAAGTATAGCATTCAATTTAAGTACCACAAAGCTGAATATATTTTCTCGATATAGCTTAGACAATCACACGAAAATTTTATTGAATTGTTTTTGGCTAGCTCTTAGGGTAAGAGTTATATAGAGGAATATATATATATATATATATATATATATATATATATATATATATATATATCCTTTATACGCTAGCACACATAAATCATTTTGACTAATACGAAGGCAGTTTTTATGATACAAAAACCCATATCATCGTCGGCGGTAATGCTACATGTGTAGAAAATCGCAAGATGATACAAAAATCGTAAAAGATTTACTCTAGGACCGGACAAAGTATTTTTGTTAACACGAGATTCTTTATTCCAGGGAAACTTTAAATAAATTTTTAACGAGAACTCCAGAATCCCCGGAGGCAACTTTACATGAATACCAAGATACATCGCAAAGTAACCACAGAGAGCAAAAACTTACAACTTCCTGGGTCGTGAGAAATTTGCACTCTTATATCGCAACTTATATTCAGCTCCCCTGAGGGAATATAGTGTTTACTGAATTATTTACCAAATGGATATCTACCCCGTCGTTGTTAATATTGGTCATACTGTAGGAATACTGTTGAAATATTAGAAACACTGTTATCCAACTAAATTTGTTTATTCTACAAAACTACATAGAGCAAACTATTAGTTCTTCTACAAATAAAAGCTTACTCATTTGATAAAAAAGCCTGGACGTAGCAAGTGCGTTGTGGTAGTGAATTTTCATAGAAATGATCTGGCACAAAATATTTTATTATAACTTTTTTTTTCTTGTAACATAGAAATTTTGGTGTATAGTTTACTGTTTATATTGTAAAGCTACCTACGAAATTTGGTTATCATAGATTTTTTATTTTTTGAAATAAAATTTTTTTTTGAATGAAAACTCAAAATTTTCTCGGAAAACCTCGTCCGATTGTCCTGACTAACAAACTTATCCAAGCCATTTACAAAAGGAAGGTACATGCCAAATTTTATCAAAATCGTCCCATTATTTTTTGAGTTATCGGTGTGATACATATATATATATATATATATATATATATATATATATATATATATATATATATATATATATATATATATATATATATATATATATATATATATATAAACATATAAAAATTGAAACTGATCCCGGATATGGGTTCTAGGGGTCCTAGTTAGCGCTCATTTGCAAAAATTTTAAAAAATCAAAAGTCGGGATCTACCCATTTGTGAATTTTTTCTACGAAAATTCACTAATACAGTCAAGTATTGACAGTTATTGCGTGTAGTAATAATAATAGTAATAATAATAATTTCGACACAAAAAGTAATGGTAGGGAGCAAATAAAACTAAATCATCTGCGATGGCCTCTACAATGAACCACCTGGAACAACTTCTTAAAATCGTGGAAGTGTTTTCCAGAGATATTGACATGCAGTTTGGGCTTGACAAAGGTCGCACGTTATGTATGGTCAGAGGGAAGATACAACCAGGTGTATATAAAATGCAGAATGGCCAGCAAATTGCTTCAATGGATGCAGAAGAGTGTTATAACTACCTGGAAATACAGCAAGCGAACAAATTGAACCACTCAGTAGTGAAGAACGATGAGTTCACGAAACAAGTAAAGCAGGTGGTGCGAGCATTTCTCAACAACAAGAACCTGACTAAAGCTCTTAATACATATCATTCTTTTACAGTTAGCTACTAATTTGGGATTGTGAACTGGAGTAAAATAGACATAGAAAATCTACAACGGAAGGTGCAAACACTCCTAACAAAATCCAAAAAGCCTCACCCCCGTAGTCCCATCGAACGAGTAACCCTACCTAGACATCAAGGTGGAAGAGGAGTATTGGATATCAGTAAACAGTTGGACCAGAAGATATTGAACCTGCGTACATCTTTCCATTAGTAGGCGCTCACTTTTGAACTACACCGTGTCATATGCGAGGCAGATGATTCAACACCGCTACAATTAAGAGAACGTGAAATACAAAGTCACCATCGGACTGATCAGGACAAGCTGCAAACTTGGGTGTAGAAGTCTCTACATGGGCCGCATCTGAATGAGACATCCCAGGCACATGTCGACAAATCGGCGCCGGACTACTGTTTGGTGTCCGAACAGATGTTTCCAGAAACAGAGGTTTTTTTTTGCTGGCCATACAAAATCTGGTCATTCCAACAAGAAACTACTTAAAGTATATAATGGGAGCTAATTCGGTCCAAGATGACAAATGCAGATTTGGGTGTCAGTCATCAGAGATGATCTAGTACGTCGGCGGGGGATGTCAAGCGGAAGCTGCAACAGAGTATAACGACAGGCACGATGCAGAGAATACGTAATCAAGAACTGGCTCTAAAAATGGGAAATCCAATTTTAGGGTGCCCTATTATAGATACACTCCTGAGCCTGTTCTAGAGAACTCATAATACAGGTTGTAGTGGAATCTGACCGTGTTAACAGACCAACGAGCTGCCCACAACAGACCAGATATCATAATAGTGGATAAGTTTTAGAAACAAGTGACGCTGATTGATGTGGCCATTCGGAATACAATACTGTAGAGATAAAGTACAACGAAAAAATAATTAAGTACAGAGAGCTTGAGATACAAGTAAAGAGACAGTGGAGGGCAGATAGTGACTGAGTGATTCCAATAGTCATGTCGTCACCTGGTGTGGTTCCTAAGAATCTTCGAGAGAACATTAAGACGCTGGGCCTTGCAGAGCATCTTTATAAGGTTATACAGAAGGCGGTACTACTTGCAACTGCCCACGCCGCACAGTGGGTTAGAGGCGGAAAAAAATATATATTTATTATATATGTCATGTAAGCCATATTATCTTCTTTTTGTGTTCTTCGAGAGTCAATGTGATTTATTTTAGCTATTATATTCGAATTTCCTTTCAGTTGACATAAGCGTATGTGTTGAAAGTTACCTAAAAATCGTACTTAAAAAACTCTGGAAAAGTGTTTTCAAGTGCAACGTTTTAATTTTTGTATAAGAAATAGCTTAATGAGTTTCAGTATTTTTAACGAGTAAGTAGGAACTTTACTTCTGTATATATATATATATATATATATATATATATATATATATATATATATATATATATATATATATATATATAATAAATTATCAAAAGTTATATAAAAGAGTCATGCCAAATTTGGCAAGGTTCTACTATGAAACTTTTTTTAGGTCTCATAAAGTCTTAGAATTTTAATTACTAGCTACATGGACCTACATGTTCGGACCAGTTTATTTATTTTATCTGTACTTTGACCTAAGTGATAAGGCAAACATCAGCTGCGTATATCTGCGGATAAATACATAGTTGTCGGTGCTTCTTGTTGCTGTGTCAGCGGGCGTTATAACAAAACCATAATTGACTTGGTATTTCACCTTGTATAACAATAAGCATGAAAATTTGACTTTCCTGTATATATAACCCTAGAAGGATCAAGTAATTGTACTGTGAGACAAAAACAACCGATGACGTTTTTAGATGTCAATTTAGGTCTTTTATAGGATCTGAATAGATGATGGTCTAGTACTTGGTATTTGTTTTTTCTTAACATTTTTAGGTCGTAGATTTAAAATATATATTATGCTAAAATATACGTACTACCATTACCATTTGCAGAAAACAACATGTAAATGAAATATTCGAACATTTTGTGATACAGGATTTGTTCCAAAAAATGCCGAATCTGACACACTGTGCGCCGTTCGGAGATTCCTGGGAAATGAGGATGTGTCGCGTTGTCGTTGAGGGTCCGATAACTTGGAAAGGGCTCAATCTGAGCTCAATCTCTTTGGTATCTGGGATGAGCAAATGTTCTCTTTTGAGGAAGTATGAAAGCTGCTAAAGCTATAGTCATAATAGTGATAATAATAATATTCTGGACGCAGCAAGTGCGTTATGGAAGCGAGTCTTCATAAAAATATTTTTAATAGCACATATGTGTCTTTAATGCAAGCAGGCATCAATTTGGTCACGGGTATAACCTATGTAGTAGAAACAATGTACCATATTTTATCAAAATAACTTACTGTTTGAAAATGTACAAAAATTTTCCGAAAAAAACTTTAAATGTTTCCGAGAAAACTCGTTTCCTAGCCAACAAACCTTAGGTTAATAGCAGATTGAATTATTGTATTTTGAAGCATTTAATAAAATATCGCTACCAAAACGTACTTACTGCGTCTCGATTTCTTTACAAACATGTATCATATTCCGATGAAAAATGCAGAAATGCAATAAGGAATGTCCAAGAAAAATTATAGGTATCACCAACGACTTATAGGCCAGCCTGTGATTGCCAAAATAATCTTGTAAGATGCAGGTCAAGGCACCCTATAAGTAGCGTATATAATTTTTTCTCGTATCTTGCATAATAACAATTATATTGAGCTTTACTGTAGAAATGCGTCACCCTGTATATATGTAAACAGATACAAACTGAAAGTAAATCCGGATAAGGATACTAGGGGGCCTAGTTTGCGCTCATTTTAAGAAATCTTTTTGGGATTCAAAAGTCGCGGTCTCCTCGTTAACGAAATTATTCTACGAAAATTAGCAAAAAATTATAGACCGTTAAACCATGAACTTTACTAAAACTACTGCCAAAGCATCACAGAAAGGGCCTATTTGAAATGAATTTTCTGGAAATATTTTAGTAAAATGAAGGACATTGATGGTTGAAGCTGAAGCTTAAGAGTTTGCAGAACACTCTTTACATAATCCGTATTTCTTTCAGGATCGTTGCATACATGTTGCCAATTTTGACGTTTCAAATCGCGACTTTGACGTTTTTAGGAAAACCCCTTTTGTTTAAATGCCTATAACATTTTTTTCTTTAAGCTTACAGACCTAAAGTTTGGTAAATGGTTTACCTTTTATAATAGAAACATGCGTACCAAATTTGGTGGCCCTTACTTTGTTATTTTCGGAGATGTAAATTTTTACCGAAAGAAAACACAAAATTTTTCATGAAAACCTGCGCCAATTTTCCCGTCTAACGAACTTTTCCAAGCCACTTACAAAAGGAAGGTACTCAGAGAATTTGATCAAAATCGGCTTATGATTTTTTGAGTTATCGGTATGAGATATATATATATATATATATATATATATATATATATATATATATATATATATATATATAAATTGAAACTAACCTTAGATAAGGGTTCTAAGAGGCCTAGTTCGCGCTCATTTGAAGAAATTTGTTTTAAAGAAAATTCACTAAAACAAGTACTTGCGAAGCCACGGGATAAGTCTACGACTATATTAAATATGGAACGGTTTCACTAAGTTAGGGCAAGAACAGACAACTAGATATGCTATTCAATAATAAGTCTTAGAAGTTTTCATCTCCTCTTTATTAAATTATGTTTTTACAAAAACTCGCTAAAAAATTAATCGGAATAAGAACAATCTGATTTGATAACGGTAAAGCGAAAAGAGATTAAAAAAAATCATAAAAACTAAAATCACCAATTAGAGGTAGAAGTCGTCATGTAGGACCCGACAGATGTACAGGGCTTAGCCGACTCGGCTACGCTCGATATGGCAGACTAGCAGGTATATCCAGTAGTATGTAAATTGTATAACGTCTTTTTTATTTACATGAACATTTTTTATTTACAATGGATTTGTTGCTCATTATTTAACAGAATGAAGGAAAATAACGACTTAGACACATATCTAGGAGCTTGTTAGTATTTTCGTGTCGTATTTTTCATTCATATTCCTACTCTTACCATAATCAATTTTGACGTTTTAACTTTTTTTAATCAGATTTAATTAATTAAAAATTTATTTACCCCTAAATTTTTGTCTTTTAACATAGACATTTGAATTTTGGTACATAGGATACTCTTTATTACTGATAGCAGCGTACCAAATTTGGTTGCCCTTACTTTGTTATTTCCGGAGATATAATTTTTTTTCGAAAGAAAACATAAAGTTTTCCGGGAAACTCAGTGCCGATTTTCCTGGGTAAGGTATTTACCAAATTTGATCAAAATCAGCTGATTATTTTTGAGTTATCGATGTAATATATATATATATATATATATATATATATATATATATATATATATATATATATATATATATATATATATAGACATATAAAAATTGAAACTGACCCCGGATATGGGTTTTATGGGTCCTATTTTGCGCTCATTTGAAGACATTTTTTCAAAATTCAAAAGTCGGGATCTCCTCATTACTGATTTGTTAAAAGAAAATTCACTTAAAAGAATTTTCCTAATTTTGCTGCTCTTGTTACACTCTAGAACCCTGCCGGCCCATTACACACTCCTTGTACCGTCTCGTAAAAGTCACTATACTATAATTTTGTAAATGCTTAGGAATGGAATTGTACAATTTAAATATACGAAAATAAAATAAAAAAGTCTGGACGCAGCAAGTGTGTTATGGTAGTTATGTACCGTATTTCATCAAACTAACTTTTTCTTTGAAAAAGTACCAAAAAATTCCAAAGAAAGATTAAAAATTTTCCCAAAAAAAAAACTAGTCTGACTTTCCTGACCAACGAACCTGTCCACGTAATTTACACAAAAACTACACCAGCCAAGATACAATTATTCACAGAAAGCTTTTTGACAGAAATTTAAAAAATGTTTTTATGAAGATTTGTAAAAAATCAGTTTCAAAAAATTCGCCATTTTTTTGTAATGATTGGTTAAGTAATTTGAGAGCGTCTTGCATATAGCATCTGGATTTTTTTGACGAATAATATGATTGAAAACCTTCCTAAATGCGTCATTTTCATGGGATTCTGATTTCCATTGGTAAAAACGCCGTAGAAAATGCCCAACATCGCATGGTATACGGGACCGACGGCTTTACGCTCCTTTAGAAGGGCGGAAGGTGCGTCCATTCACAAATACAATGCCACAACGTCGGTTGATGTTAATTGTAGAGTATGTACTGAAAAAGTGGAATGGGAATACTGGGAATAGAACCCAGTACTCTTGGGTCCAGAGGCACACGTTCTTACCACTAGACCACCGAGCCTCTTAATTAAATATTAAATAAATAGTCAGTTTAATCCAATAGTAAAATTTTCAAATAATACTTCCGCATAACATTAAATAAAGTCGAACTGGTTTTCCAACTTAAATATAAAAGTGGTGAGTGACTTTTATTATGTAATAATAACATGAAAAAATGGTATATGAACAGTAACAGATCTGATCGTATTTAAACTGAAGCGAAATAGAATATCCTAAAAGAACCAGATTTTGTTCTTCTCAAGTCCCAACGCGTATCAAGTAAAAGGGCGTTAAAACAACAAACTCGAATCAACGAACTCTTTCAATTTAATTAAGCGTTTGCTCCTATCCCTCTAATAAAATAAACTTAATGAAAAACTACAAAGTAAGAGGATTTCACTAAGTATGGATCCATGCGGTTGGAAAAATAAAACTACTGGATCAGTTTCAGAAGTTAACATGTGTTCATGATCGGTGTTTTGTGAAAAAAAAAATTAATTAAGCTAAGATACTGAAAGGAACATAATTAGTTGGATGAGTTTAATTGCTTCTCCCGTTAAAAATTGCTCTAAGCCCTGAAGCAAAGTGGCAAATGAAGCTGATGTTTTAAGTTCGAGAAGTATTAAAACTCCCGACCCAGCAAGCGCGTTATGGTAGCGAGATTTCATGAGACACGAATAAAATTTAAATTACATAATTATTCCTTCAAATAGTGAATTATGTGTGTATGTGTGCGAGTTTGGAGTGACCTTGGTAGTTTAAGTCCATTGGTCACAGACTTTTGAAGATTTTTGTTTGTTTAATTTCGCGGATACAATCATATGGATTTATTTTTGTGTCTTTTAATGTATTTTAGTGAGCCTCCTATTTGACCATAGCTTTACAAATTGATAGTACACAAATATAAAACTCGGGACGCAGCAAGTGCGTTATGGTAGTGAATTTTCATAGAAATGATCTGGCACAAAATATTTTATTATAACTTTTTTTTCTTGTAACATAGAAATCTAAATTTTGGTGTCAAGTTTACATTTTATATCCTAAACCTACCTACCAAATTTGGTTATCATAGATTTTTTATTTTTTAAGGTAAAAATTTTTTTCAAATAAAAACTCAAAATTTTTCCGGAAAACCTCGTCCGATTTTTTTGATTAACGAACTTATCAAAGGCATTCACAAAAGAAAAGTACGTGCCAAATTTTATCAAAATCGGCCAATTATTCTTTGAGATACAAATTTTTTTCGAATGAAAACTCAAAATTTTTCCAGAAAACCTCGTCCGATTTTCCTGACTACCAAACTTGTCAAAGCGATTTACAAAAGGAAGGTACATGCCAAATTTTATTAAAATCGGCTTATTACTTTTTGAGATAAGAATTTTTTTTGAATGAAAACTCAAAATTTTCCCGGAAAACCTCGTCCGATTTTCCTGACTAACGAACTTATCCAAGCCATTTACAAAAGAAAGGTACATGCCAAATTTTATCAAAATCGGCCCATTATTTTTTGAGTTATCGGTGTGATACATATATATATATATATATATATATATATATATATATATATATATATATATATATATATATATATATATCTATATAAATATATATATATATATATATATATATATATATATATATATATATATATATATATATATATATATATATATAAACATATAAAAATTGAAACTGACCCCGGATATGGGTTCTAGGGGTTCTAGTTCGTGCTCATTTGCAAAATTTTTTTCAAAATTCAAAAGTCGGGATTTCCCCATTTTGAATTCACTAATGAAAATAAAAATAACATATTTTGTTATTAACTATTAATTATGTATATTAATATTTTAAAATATTTCTTCAATTTTTTTGTATACATACATATATATATATATATATATATATATATATATATATATATATATATATATATATATATATATATATATATATATATAGGGGAAGCCGGGGTAAAGAGGACCAGCAGGGCAAACAGGACCAGTCAATTTAATTCAAAATGAATGTAGGTTCCCGCCGTGTTTTCATCGCTAGATGTTGGCACTTCCGAGTTCTATGCTTGACAGAAAAAGTATGCGTATGTCAAAACGAATGTGTGTGTTATGGTGATTTAAGAGAATTTAAGGTAGGTTCTTCTAATAGTTTGTTATATTATGGTGTACAATTTTAGAAAATTGCTGTATGCTTATGAACTGCTTTTTTCACATGTGAAACATTATTCATCCAGCTGTATATTCATATGGATAAGCTGTTATTTTGAGAAGTGAAAAGTGTGGTTATAATTAGTTTTGAAGTATGCATACACTCGGGGTAAATAGAACCAAGCGTTACGGGGCATGGGGGACATTGGTCCTATATGCCCCTTGTCATTATTAAACCAGAATATTTGTGGTTACTTATGCTTACATTTATTGTTTTAGATGAGGAACTATAGAAGGAAGAGCCCGATGCCATTATGGGGAGAAACCGAAGCTGCAGCTGCAGTTAATGCTGTGCAGAGCGGCATGAGCTTAAGGTCGCCTTCGATACAGTATAATATTCCTAAAACTTGCCTAATAAGACGATGGAAATTAGTTAGATCAAATGCAGATATTGCTGTTATGGGCCCCTCTCCGGGTAGTTTCAAACCAGTTTTTACGATCCGAGATGAAAATTTGTTAGTGGAACATCTTTTGGATATGCAAAAGAGGTTTTATGGACTAACACCACTTGACGTTCGGCGAATTGCTTTTGAAGTGGCAACCAACTTAGGAATTTCACATACATTCAACAAGGATAATACATTGGCTGGACCAGATTGGTTAACTGGATTGCTACAGAGACATCAAGAACTTTCCATTCGAAAACGTGAAGCTACAAGCTTAAGCAGGGCCAGCGGTTTTAATAGAACTGCAGTAGATCAATTTTTCGATCTACTTGAAGAAGTTAAAAAAAAATCAATTTTACGCCAAATAATATCTATAATTTTGATGAAGCCGGCATAAGTACAGTGCAAAAGCTTTGCAAGATATTAGCAAAAAAAGGTAAGAAACAAATTGGGCGGGTTGTTAGTGACGAGAGGGGATCAAATATCACAGTTGGTTGTGCAGTCTCTGCTGCAGAAAATTATATACCTCTTTTCTTTTTGTTTCCCAGGAAGATAATGTCACCCCTATTGCCCAAAGGAACATGTCCAGGTGCTGCAGGGTATGCCAATGAGTCCGGATGGATGGATTGTGAGCATTTGCTACTTTATTTGGACCATTTCATAAAGTACACCAAGCCTTCTGAACAGAATCTCGTTCTACTAATTTTTGATGTTCACATCAGCAATAGACAACTGAATGGAGTCAATAAAGCTAGAGAGAATGATATCACACTTCTTACATTACTTCCTTATTGCAGCCATCGCATGCAGCCCCTTGATTTATGTTTTTTTGGTCCCCTGAAGAAGCAGTATTCCCGTGCATGTGATTTTTACATGAGCTCTCATCCCGGTGTTTCTCTAACTTTGTGTGAAACTGCTGAACTTCTTTGCAAGGCATTCCAGAAGGTGGCTACCGTTGAAAAGGGAATCAAGGGTTTTGAGATAAGTGGGATTCATCTCTACAATCAAGATATATTTGACGAAACAGATTTTATGCTATCAGAAGCTTTCAATAACACACTCGAACGTGAACCTGTCCATACACAAAATGTCATTCCTACTCTTCAAGAGGAAATATCACTGTGTAAATTGATAATTCTCATATTGAATATCTGAAAGAAGATATTCACTGTTCCTCTTACCCAAGTTGTTCTTTCGCAAATGTCTTACAGAGATGTTCTCCAAGACCCCCAAAACTTGAAAAAAAGAAGACCAACACCAGAACAGGAAAAGAATCCTCCAAAATTCTAACTAGCACACCTGTGAAAGAGGATTTGGAAAGGCAAGAACAAAGTAAGAAAGTAAAGATGATAGTATCACGCACGGAACTGAAAGCCATGAAAGAAGAAACAGAGACAAACGTCGAGAAAGGTAACCTTAATTCTGTGGTGAAGAAAAAGAAACTTAAGAAGATGCCAGTTGAGAGAAGTGACAGTGACTAAGATCTCGAACCGCTGAAAACTGAACAAGCAAAACAGAAGACAAAAACTAAGAACAACACAGATGATGACAGCGAGAGTGATTCCGAATCAGAAGAATGCCTATACTGTGGCGAAGTTTATGGTGACATTAGAGAAGGGGAGGGGTGGATTAGATGTCAGGGATGTGGCAAATGGGCTCACGATGGATGTGCAGGCGTGGAAGAAAATGATGACGAATTTATATGCGGCCTATTCTTAGAGTAAAGAGCGGTCCCTTTTGCCCCGAAGTATAGGGCATATAGGAACGGCAACACTATTTTTCATTTTGTTAAAAAAAAATTGAACAAAATTCCTTTTTGTATTCCATGTTTCGATTAATGAAGGTAAATGAATGTTGTGTAACTATATGTATTTGTTTTACTTAAATGCTTATAATTAAAGAAAATATTTAGCTAAATCTCTTAAAGGGTCCCCTTTGCCTCGGCCTCCCTTACACTTTTTTTTGGTGGGGGATTAAAACGAGGACACTGTCGCCTAGGGGCTCGTGAAGGCTAACAGACAAACAAGACTAAGCCACGGACAGGTGGGAAAAACAATAGGACAGACATTAGTGATGGAGAAAACAGCTTTTTTTTGTTAACAGTTGAAGCCGTTAACGTTATTTAATAATTACCGTTGAAAATAACGGCTTCAGTTATTTTAAACTGGATAGTCGATCGATAGTATCCTACATTCCCAAAGCTGTGAGCGATAGCGAGCACACTAGTATAAATGCATTGTATTTTTACCCCGTTATTTCACGTAGTGTATAAATCTCAAATTTTGTCGATATGAAAAGGAAACAAAGGGTTAAGAAATTATAATAAGCGTGCCGTAAATCTTTTCCACTCTGAAGTGGAACTTTTAGAAATCAGAATGGAGTCTTCTATAAGAATTTACTTAGATGTTTTAGGAATTATAAACTAGTCATTTCTCACAAATTTATTTTATCAGGGTCTTTACGTAAATGTCAATGCCACAGCAAGAATCAATAAATATCATTATTTATCACGCCTTGGGACGTTAGAACTTTTATTGCTACACAGGGAGTGATTCTAAGAACTCCATAACATAACGCAGCTAATAAAATTTCGGTAAAGAAACAGTATAAAAAATTGAGTTTGAGTTTTAAAAAAAATTGGAAGATATATAGTATTAATTGTTTATTTGCTTATGTTAATATTCGTTGTTTTAAAATTAGTTTCTAAAATTTCAAAGGGCTGTAACTTGGAGGAGGGGGGATTCAAGAAAAACTTAATAAAAAGACGCCCCTTATTTTTTGCCAAAGAATCACCCTGTAAAATTTTTCGCATCAATTTGGAAACACCCTGTATATATATATATATATATATATATATATATATATATATATATATATATATATATATATATTCATTTAATTTTTTATATTGAAATGTATATAGATATTAAAAAATGTTGTATCATTATATTTTTTTAATCAATTTGATAACTATTATCAGACAAACGAAAATGACGTGTTAACTGTTTTCTTAGGTAATGTATATAAATTTAAATAAATAAGTACTTTAACTTCACGTGAAATAACCCTATTTTGCGTTGTCTATAGTGAAAGTAATAACACGTTTTTACAGAAATTCATCTTTTCACCCAACATTTTTTATTATTAAATATTTGGCTTTACATACTAGTGGGAAACTCAACTGTTTCAAAAATAACAGCTTCTCAGTTTAACAGAATAACTTTGTGTAGTAGTGTCCGTATGCCGTAGGCCCATCAACAACCGGTTAAAGTTAAAATTAAACTGTTTTATTGTACCGAAAATCCTACGTTCCTAAAGCTGTTAGCGAGAGCGAGCACACAGTATAAGTAACGTGTTCAGCATTCCCAATCTCAAGGCTATTCATCCCGTTAAATAGTTAAATAAACAGTTGCCGATGAAAACCGATGTTTATTCATCGAAGCCGAACTAGTTGCAGTAGAACTGAAACAGACACGACTCCGAAATCTAGTTTAGTGTAAAAAGCGTTATTTTTTAAGCTGCTATTTTTATAAATCCATAACTGGTGGTTACCGTTACGGCACGGTAACCGTTTAAAAATAGCTGACAGTTAAATAACGACCCATCACTAACCGACATTGGGATACTTCAAATTAATTTACATAGTTCTATATAGGCCATTGAGCAAATATATTCACATACATACATTACTATTAACTACAACTAATGTTACACGATGCCTGGTAGATATTCACTATTTATAACTATTATTTACAGGGTTTGATTTTATAAATCTAAGTTTATTTTTCTAAAAAGTTTATACAAAGCTATCTTGACTTCAATTTTATGACTACTTAGAAGGTTTGTTAAATTCATAGGGTATTTGGTGTATTTTTCCAACGTTAGCATGAGCCTGGTTCGCTGTGCAGAATACTTAGAGCATGAAAATATAACATGATTTAAGTCAGCAATATTGTTTTCGTTGCAGTCACAATTAGGACTTTCAGTCACACCTATCTTATGCAGGTATGCTGGAAATTTTCCATGACTAGATTTTGGTCTTGTTAATATTGTAGCGAATGAGCGGTTTCTGGAAATTTCTTTGACCAGATGTAATGGAAGTTGTATGTGAATAAGATCATAGTGGTTTGAACTTGAGTTGACATAACGGTGCCATTCTATATCCCAGTATTTAATTTATTGCTGTTTAATTTCAGGTCGAAAGTCTGTATATGGGATTTTTCGGTTTTGTTGATCGCTTCCCAAAAATTCTGCTTGCTTGGCTAGATCGTCTACTATTTCATAATATTCCGGTGTGCCCCTTGACCCATAGATATACTATTTCAGTGATTGCTTTTAACTGAAACTCATATTCCTTTATGCGAGATAGAATAGCATTTTTAAAGTTATCTTGTTTCTGGTTCCTAATTGCCATAAGTGCTGACTTTGAATCACTTATTAGAATACGTTTTGCTATAGTGTTCTTAGTGATCCATTCTAATGCCTGTTCTATTGCTGTTAGCTCAGCTGTATAAATTGAGGCGTACTTGGACAATCTAATTTGTGTTTTTTCAATTGTAGCTCTGGAATATAAAAAGCGGCTCCCACATTCGTGTTGTATTTTGAGCCCTCAATATAAATTTGTACTGAGCGTGAGTATTTATCTATAATATCGTAAAAAGTGTTCTGACTCATTCCTGTATGGTCTGAATAGGCTGGTATTATTACTCCAAATTTTTGTATTAGCGTTTGATAACTATGTTATTTCATGGCTGCGGCCGTCAGACCATTCGAAAATTTTTTTGATAACTATAGTGGAATTGATTTGGGATCATGGATAGAATGATATCTTCGTATCTAATTGTAATTTCGTACATCGACGTCAGTGGGGGGCTCTTTTTAGTCCTCCAGTATTTGTTGGTTATAGTCGCCACAAACAAATTATGCAATTGACAGATTTTTTCTGGAGATCTTGCTTTTTTTTAAGCCGTAATGACCAGCTATTAGCTGAATTCGTAAATGCAAACGAGGTTCTTGTGCTTCCGCGAAGATCACCTGGTTTGGTGTAGACTGCATGGCCCCAATACAAACTCTCACTTAGATGTAGACCCGTATGCGATGCAGCCATAATCAAGCATAGATCTAACATAAGATTTATAAAAAAGGAGTGAGACAGTTACATCTGCACCCCATTTATGACTTTTTTTTTAATTTCATATTTATTGGCTGCGGCATCTCAGGCCATTAGCACATTCATTTCCAATCCTTTACTATTTTTACTAATTTTCCAGACAAAGTCAACTTCTCGTTGGCTCGCCCAGGAATCGAACCCAGGACCTCTCGCTTAGCAGGCCCGCACCTAGCAACCTGCGCCACGAGGCCGTCCGCATTTATGACTTAAAACGGATCTTAGCAGATTTATCTCTCGCTCACATTTGGTTTTAACATAATTTACATGTTGGTTGCACAATAACTTCTTATCGAGTATAATTATATTCACTGACGATTTTGATTTTTATGTAATTTGATTCAATGTATTCTGGAGTTCTTTTTCTATGTCTGGTGAACAACATTATTGCAGTTTTTTGCGTGTTTACTTGTAATTGCCTTTCCTCAGTCCACTGTTTCAAAAGACGTATAATGTGTTTTATTTGCGTAATACAGAGTTCATATGTGTTTTGGATACTATACAGACATATATCATCGGCATACTGTATGCAATGCGTTTCTAGTGAATTAGTTTTGTTTGATGTCGGTAACATATATTTTAACCCTTGAGGGGTCGCGAACTTACACAATACGCGAGAGTTCGCGCGTGAGCCTTTTACTCACATTATTTGCTTTTAAGTGAATTTTCTTAGAAAAAATTCACTAATGGAGAGATCCGGACTTTTGAATTCTGACAAAATTTCTTCAAATGAGCGCGAACTAGGACCCCTAGGACCCATATCCGGGGTCAGTTTGTATTTACCGATAACTCAACAAATAATGGTGCGATTTTGATAAAATTTGGCACGTACCTTCCTTTTGTAAATGGCTTGGATAAATTCGTTATCCAGGAAAATCGAACCAGGTTTTCCGGGAAAATTTTGGGTTTTCTTTCGGAAAAAAATTAGATCTCAAAAAATAGAAAAGCTGTGGTAACGAAATTTGTTTTGGTCTACGCTGACCATACAATATTCAAAATCAAAATGTTTTTTCACTTTCCAGCTTTATTAGAAACAAATGAAATAAGAAATATAATCATTCCTACAACCTAAAGTTATCAAAATTATTCTCGTACTCATTACAAAATAAAGTGATATAAAAGCTGACTATAAAAGCTAACTGGCAAAAAAAATCTACTTGCCAGAGTTTCCATTTGCGCGATGCAGTTTTGAGCACCGCGGACATGTGAATGTTGTGTGTTCTGGGCAGATAGCTACATTGCACCTACCACAATGTTTCTGTGACTTGCGGTTTTTTCTTCGGGGACAATATCCACAAAAACCGGCATCTGATGCTGTTGTTGTTCTGGGGTTCCTAAGAGACGTTCTGCTAAATTTGGTTTCGATTGGTGAAGTATTTTTTAAGTTATCGGTTGAATACACACACACAAATATATATATATATATATATATATATATATATATATATATATATATATATATATATATATATATATATATATATATATATATATATATATATATATATATATATATATATATATATATATATATATATATATACTTGGATTTGGGTTCTAAGGGCCCTAATTCGCGCTCATTTGAAAAAACTTTTGTTAATGAAAATTCACAAAAATCTTGTGTTCTAACTCTTTTTGAGAAAAATGCCCAAAACTCAATTTTCTATGAAGCTAAAGAATTTAATTTTGCTATATCTGTAGATAGTGAAATCCTCTTTAAAAGAAACTTTTATTACAAATTTCATCAAAGTTATACAAAACATTTCCAGAAGGAAACTTAACTCATATTTAGAAAAGTAAAATGTCGGCCATATTATGAACCTAGCAGTTATTTTTCCTTATTAATCGCCAATATGATTTCGCTTTAGTGAACCTAATCAAACCGGTTTCTTCAATATCAACAAAAACAAAATGTCTGCTGAAAATTATAATTTCACTCAAAGGTGACAAACTTATTCAGGCGTTTTAAACAAAATGAGATCTTGTTCAAAACGTATGAAATCTGTGCACTATTGTTTCTCCAAATGTCACAATAAAACAAAAAACATACGTTCATCTAGCTGGATTCGATCATGCGTACTAGTTTTGTTTACATGATACTTGACACAGGCTGCATGCCCGGGGTAGTACATGAAAATTATGCGTAACAATTAATTACAGAATTAGTAGAATTGCCATTGAAACACATTCAAGGATTGTTTCGGTCTTATATGATGTCTTATGTTTAAGTTTAAAGTTAAGAGAAACCATTTTAAAATCATTTTTATAGACTTGACTTGATCTTGTTTACATTTCTACAATATTCTGCGACACTTTCAGTCTAAAACCATAGCAGAATCTATATGTGCTCCGCTAAAACTGTATTTGGGGCCGTTCATAAATCTACAAATATAGTGTATTTTAATACTTGATTGATTCCTCCAGTAAAATAGCAACCAGTTGGCAAATTTTTAATTTCATATCGTCTGTCATTTTCCATAATGTCGGCCGAGGTTTCACGATTGTTGGTTCGGGTAGTCTGCTTTATGCCTGGTATTTATTTAGTTTAGTTGCCATTGATGTATGGTTTATACCTGTTATATGAATCTATCTACGCGTGACTACTCTGTCTCTCAGGCATTGGGCTTTAACCACTAAGTCGTTTTAACGCATGTGTTTGGGATTTTATTTTTAATTTGGGAAAAGCTCTAAATATTGTGTACCAAATTGCTTAAAATTGACAACATAGGCTTATTTGCACCACTTCTAGCCACATGTAAAGTCTCACTCCAGTTACTCGGATACTTACAAAGATATAGACTTTTCAAAAATGTTTTTTTGTATTTTTGGGGAAAAAAAATTCCGTTATAGCTGATATACGAACTCGTCCGCGGTCTTAATACAATGAAGTTATGTACCAAGTTTCGTTCAAATTAGCTTAGTATTTTTTGAGTTATAGCTCGGATACATATATATATATATATATATATATATATATATATATATATATATATATATATATATATATATATATATATATATATATATATATATATATTATGCGGACCTTGGTTTTGGGACCTAGCGACAAATTCGCGCTCACCTGAAGACATCTTTTCAAAAGCTGTTCATCGTGACCTCTCTATTAGTAAATTTGAAAATTCACTAATATAAACCACGCACCAAATTTGGTTTCCATAGCTTTATTATTTGCGGAGAAACAAAACAAATATGAAAGAAAATATGACATTTTTCTGGAATAACTAAGCCGATCCTTTGGCTGCCAAAGCCACTCACTATAGGAAGGTACCTACCAAATTTTATTAAAATCGGCTCATAATTTTTTGAGTTATCGGTGTGACACACACACACACTCTACCGGAGAGTAGCGTGCTGATAATGAACCAGGAAGGTGCGAAACTGCAGTCCACGTAAACAAATAGAAAATCACAGAAAGTATAGCAAACAAGTAAAAAGTTCGGGACGCAGCAAAGTGCGTTATGCTAACGAAGTTTCTTTAAATGTTTCAAATTAGAATAACTCAATTTTCTATAAACTTAAAAACTTTTATTCTGGTATATAGTAAGGTCTTTCCTAAGGAAACATATCCACCAAATTTTATTTAAATAGCTTTGTAATTTTCGGAGAAAAATTTTTTTCGAAAGAAAACTCAAAATTTTCCTGGAAAACCTTGTCCGATTTTCTTGGTTAACGATCTCATACAAGCCATTAATAAAAGAAAGGTACTTGCCGAATAGGTTAATTATTTTTTCAGTTATCGGTTGGATACATACATACATACATACATACATACATACATACATACATATATATATATATATATATATATATATATATATATATATATATATATATATATATATATATATATATATATAACATTTAAAAAAGCCTGGACGCAGCAAGCGGGTTATGGTAGTGAATTTTCATAGAAATAATCTGTCACAAAATATTTTATTATAACTTTCTTTTCTTGTAAAATAGAAATATAAATTTTGGTGTATAGTTTAGTTTTTATATCGTTAACGTACCTACCAAATTTGGTTATCATAGCTTTTTTATTTTTTGAGATCAAAATATTTCTCAGATGAAAACTCAAAATTTTCCCAGAAAACTTCGTCGCATTTTTATGACTAACAAACTTGTCCAAGCCATTTACAAAAGGAAGGTACATGGCAAATGTTATCAAAATCGGCTCATTATTTTTTGAGTTATCGGTGTGATGTCAACATTCAAAAGTCGGGATCTCCCCATTAGTGAATTTTTTCTACGAAAATTCACTAAAAATTGAACTGACCCCGGATATGTGTTCTAGGAGGCCTAGTTTTCGCTCATTTCAAGGAGTTTTGTCAACATTCAAAAGTCGCGATTTTCTCGTTAGTGACTTTTCTCTAAAAAAAGATTCTCTAAAAACGAGGGGTGTCATTTAAAAAATATCGATAACGTCAGATCTTAAATTTGGGCAACACTGTATTTTTTTAAAGTCTCAACATGAAATACATATTGTCGTCTCCGAGGTAATTCGCGCTCATTTGAAGACATTTTCTCATAATTTAAAAGTTACCATCTCCTCAATAACGATTCTTTCTACGAAATGTCGGTTAAAAAACAAAATTCGAAAATAAAGTAAATACTTATACGGTCAAGTTATAACGGTAGACCATACAATATAAGTTTGTCACTAAATAAATTAGACGCTTTTCAATACATTTAGTTTAGAGAAAGGTAAATTTAAAATATCGATAAATATTTAATGCATAAAAGAATGTCAGTAGCAGCAAACATTTCAAATCTCTGAAAAATAATTTATTATAAATATCAAATTGCCATTATGAAGAGCGTCAAAACATCTCCAGATCGAGATATTCTCCAAAGAAGTGGAAAACAGCGCATCTAGGGAAACTAGGTTCCAGCATAGTTGAAAACAACAAATAAAAAATTCATGTCATGCAGTTTTATGCAAGTGATTTTAATACAAGTAATAGATACCTGGTAGTCCAGGAAATTGCCGTATCCCAGGTGGTTGCAGGGACAGGGACAGTTCTGTATGTGGTGCCTGAGCTCGGGGTCCAGCATCCACGCTTCCGAGTGGATCCCGTGGCCCGTGGTGGCCATGGGGCCCTCGCATCACGGCTGCATTGATCACCTCGTGCCACCTGCACTGACTGCCGCCGACCCGGAGATGCTCTCCGCCGTTACCATGACAGCGGCGCGCGCCGTCTCCAGCACGTGATCCCCGAAACGGCTCCTCTCACGCGTACTGTATCGGGTCACCTGCTAGTGCCGACCGGAGGTCCTCAGCTTCAACCCTAATCCGATCATCAGGTGCGAAGCTCAATCACCAACCGCTACAAACCTCCGCCGAGCCTGAAGTAATCCGGAACGGGCCGCGAAACACCTCCGGATGTGTCGCTTTGCCACCACCGAAGCACCGCTGACCCTCGAGCGTCTCCCCGGCATCATCTGCTACCCTCTTTGAACGGCATGAATAGGTGTAATCATAAATTTTTTATGGGTAGTGATTGTCGTGGGAAATTGCTTCTGGAAGTGAATGGCATGCATCTTTTTCTTTAGAGATAAGGTTTGTTTAGCTGGAGTAGGCGGTCGATAGATGTGGGTCGTTGTTGCGCGCATGATTGTACCTGTTGCCGACGGTCCATAAGGATGCTGAGGGTCTCTTATGTCTTTGTTTCATACATCTAAATCATCATGCCATCCAGCAATTAATTAGTGTGCTACGTGATGTGACCCAAAAACAAAATACAACAGTAGTAGAAGCTTCTGACTTTGCTGCTTATGCCTAAGGCTTCCTGAAAAATATACAGGTAATCAAAATCAAATGGCTGCTTAATCTTGTTGTTATTGTTACGTGTAACGTTTGATGGGAAATTTATGGTGATCGTAAAGGTCATGACAGGTCATGTTTAATCGTATGACATAATTCCATAATTCAAATAACTTGAATAGGCTTGTTATTTTTTTTTTTTTACAAAAAGCCACATTTTAGCTGGTGCTTGAATGCAAAAAGAATTTATAAATAATAATCTTATGATTACAAAAAGTAAGGAACATACAAATGGCGTTTTAAGAGATAGGTTAAAATGCCACCCTTAAACAATTAGATTAAAACGTGTAGTATTATTGCAAAAAAAAAACACTATTCCAATGTAGGCATATTTTGACAATGTTGCAATGAATTACACTATACAAAACAAAGCAAAGTTTCTTTGTTTTTCTTTTAAAAAAATTACTTAGAGAAAGGTCGCGATGTTAAATTTCATCAAATAAAGTACAGCCTTTAGACACATATTTAGGGTTGGCTAAAATATTTATAAGAATTATATATATATATATATATATATATATATATATATATATATATATATATATATATATATATATACGCGTGGTCCGTTTTTTTTTTTTTCATGAAGAGTTATCCTATACTTTATTTATTAGGTTCGATCATCATGAAATATTTTTTAACGAATATAGTTGGGTGAGAGTGTGAGAGTGTGACACACACACCTCTCAAAACAAAACAAATGTAGAATGTACTGTTTATTTATACTTTGTTTTTAATAAAGAAAATAACCCGAGGAAGCCGCTTATGGGGCGGCGAAACGTACTCAAGCTCATAAATTTTGTTTTAACTTTTGTTATAAATGAAAAAGCTTCCAGGAAACCAAACCAAATAAAGCATATATATATATATATATATATATATATATATATATATATATATATATATATATATATATTTATATACCATGTGTCCCAAACTGGAGGGGAATGTATTGGTATCTCCGTTATTATTAGAGCTAGATTCGTTTTCGTGTTATTTTGAAAAGACCAAAAGTTGTCGATTTCTTTTTTCTTCAATATCTAAGTAGGCGTTGATCTGACATGTCTAAGACTTGCACATTATCAGGACACTTTTTACAGAGTAATCTTTTTGTGCTATTCTCAACTTGGGATTGTTATTTGTTTTTGAGCTATAGGTATCAACGTTTATTTTTATTATGATAGCCATATTCAATTTTTTGCTCATGTGATAGCCTGTGAAAAGAGCTTTCCAATGATGTACAACATGCTTGAGAAATCTTGTAATTGCACTGACAATTTTGAGAAAAACCGTTTTGATGATAGTAAGCTATGAAATCCAATACCAGAAAACAAATGATAAAAATAAAGTGTTCAAAAAGCAGTAGACTTCTACTTTTAACATAATTTTCCGTAATGATTCGCGATAAAAAAAGTAGGAAGTTTGAGCACACCAATGAATCGGCCCATTATTACAAATGATATTTTATATTACAACATTATCCTAAAAAATTGTTATAATTTAATTAAATAGGTAAACCTAGTAAATAACTAAATTTACTAACAGAACTCAATAAAAAGCAGATTAGTGATTTACGACGACGCCTTCGAAAATTGTTTGATTTTAGTGAATTTTCTTAAAAAAATTCACTAATGAGGAGATCCCGACTTTTGAATTTTGAAAAAATTTCTTCAAATGAGCGCTAATTAGGCCCCCCAGAACACATATCCGGGGTCAGTTTCAATTTTTATATGTTTATATATATATATATATATATATATATATATATATATATATATATATATATATATATATATATATATATATATATATATATATATATATATATATATATATGTATCACACCGATAACTAAAAAAATAATGGTCCGATTTTGATTAAATTTGGTGAATAAATTCCTTTTGCAAATGGCTTGGATAAGTTCGTTAGCCAGGAAAATCTGCCCAGGTTTTCCCGGAAAATTTTGTGTTTTCTTTCGAAAAAAAATTATATCTCCGAAATTAACAAAGTAAGGGCAACTAAATTTGGTACGCGGGTTTACATCCTTATAGGTAAGTTACCTACCAAAATTTAGCTATGTAGGTCAAAAGACAAAAAAGTTATATGCATTTAAAGAAAAATAAATTGGGGTTTTCTTCAAAACGTCAAAGTTGCGATATAAAACGTCAAAATCGGCAACATTTAGGCAAATAACGTGAATCTAATACGGGCTATGGGAATCAAATGTCTCAAGAAGGATGTTTTACAAACCCTGAAGTCTTAGTTTCAACCGTCATTGTCCTTCAATTTACTAAAATGTTTCCAGAAAATTCATTTCAAATAGACCCTTTCTCTGATGCTGGGCAGTAGTTTTAGCTATAGAGTTTATCGTTTAATGGTATATAATTTTTGTCGAATTTTCGTAAAAAATCAATAAAGCTCAATATATCCGTTATTATACAAGATATGAAAAATATCTTTATACATTAATTATAGGGTGTCTTGAGCTACATCTTCAAAAAATATTTCTACAATCACAGGGTGGCCCAAAAGTCGTCGGTGATACAAATTTTCTTTTTTTTTAATCAAACACGCCTTATGTTATTGCATTTTTGCATTTTCCATCGAAATATAATGCATGTTTGTAAAAAAGAAATTCCGGATGCAGCAAGTGCGTTATGGTAGCGAATTTTGATCAAATGCTTCATATTTGTATAGCCCAATTTGCTATTAACCTATAAGGTTGACCAAGAAACGAGTTTTTCCGGGAACACTTTAAGTTTACTTTAGGAAATGTTTGTACATTTTCACACAATAAAGTTATTTTTATGAAACATGGCACATTGTTTTTACCATATAGGTTATACTGGTAACCGAAATTGATGCCTCTTTTCTTAAATTAAAAGAAAAGCACATATTTGCAATAAAAACATTTTTATGAAAATTCACTACCATAACGCACTTGCTGCGTCCCGAGTTTTTTAAACGTAAGTCAACTGAAAAACAACAGAGGAAAGGTTGCTACGGATATAACACGCGACAATTAAGAATACTGCCATTCTTAATTATCTGAAAAAATTGAGGTGTATTTAACACGTTGCTTAAAATGTTGTACCAAATAGTTTGTTTCCTGTTTATTTTAAAGATTATTCAACAATATGTTGTTCAGTAATGAAGAATATTTTGACATGTTGGAATGTTATATTCGTTCTAACCGAAATACTGAGGCAGCTGCAAATTCATATCAAAACAACTACCCAGAAAGACGACAACCAAACACCAAAATATTTCGCAGGATAATGACCAATCTATTGAACGACGGTAGCTTCCACGCAAAGAAACTACCAATGCCTAGAAATGAAGAAAGAAATAATGCCGTCTTACAGGTTTCAAACGAAAACCTTCCACAATCTCTTCAGTTTTATGGTGAATAAATTGACGTTCCAAAAAGTACGGTACACCGTGTATTAAAGCAAAGTCATTAACATCCATACAAACCTACAATCGTACAAAGCTTAAATGTTGACGATTACCCTAAACGACTTCAATTCTGCAGATAGTATCAAGGACAATGTCAGCAAGATAAAAATTTTCATTTAAAAATAATATAGACTGATATATCCAGGTTTACAAATTGTGGTGTGTATAATCGCCGCAATAGACATTAATGGGCAAATGAAAATACCCATCTAAAGAAAGAAAGACGACTGCAAGACATATTTGGTATTAATGTTTGGTGCGGCTTATTAGGTAAAAAACTGTTATTTTTATTTGTAGATTAGACAGTTAATTTTAAAAAATTCAGGTAACTTCATTGTTGGTCCGTTCTTTTTTGAAAATAATTTAGCTAGGAAAAGGTATCTTAATCTATTGAGAAATGATATCTTACCAACAATTAGAAGAGTTCATGATAATTTAGACAAGATTTGATACCAAGAAGACGGTTGTCCAGCTCACAATGCTAGGATCGTCAAAGAACTCTTTGTATCAAAAGTTTAATAATCGTGTCATTTGTAACAATGGGCCAGTTCACTGGTGTGCTCAAAGTCCTGATATAACACCCAGGGGTTTTTATTTTTGGGGTACTCTGAAGAATGATGTGTATAAATTCGATCCACCACAAAATATTAATGAATTGCGAAACAGAATCACGGAAGCTATAAATCATTTTAACCGAAACACCCTCACCAGAGTTTGCAGGCATGTTTCAAAAAGGTGTATAAAGTGCATTCAACAAACGGTGGCCATATTGAACAATTTTCTATTTGGTGTATTTTTAAGTTTCTATTCTATTATTTGTTGAGTTCCGTTTCTAATTGTGTTGTTATGTAAAGTTTAAGTTTCTATTTGATATTGCCGGGTTTCGTTATTAAACTGTTTCATATAATATTACCTAGCATTATTACCTAACTAAGTATTGTAAATTAAATCACAATATTTTTTTATCGTGAATCATTACGGAAAATTATGTTAAAAGTAGATGTTTATTGTTAGACTCCATGGCTTGCGGCTTTTCGAACTTTTTTTTTGTCATTTCATAATAAAAACAAACGTGGATACCTGTAGCTCCAAAACAAATGACAGTCCAAAGTTGAGAATAGCACAAAAAGATTACTCTGTAAAAAGTGTCCTATTACAAGATTTCTCAAGCATGTTGTACATCATTGGAAAGCTCTTTTCACAGGCTATCACATGAGCAAAAAATTCAATATGGCTATCATAATAAAAATAAACGTTGATACCTATAGCTCAAAAACAAATAACAATCCCAAGTTGAGAATACCACAAAAAGATTACTCTGTAAAAAGTCTCCTGATAATATGCAAGTCTTAGACATGTCAGATCAACGCCCACTTAGCTATTGAAGAAAATAAAATCGACAAATTTTGCTTTTTTCAAAATAACTCGAAAACAAAAAGAGGCAAAACAAAATACAAGTCATATTTGGAACAAGCATGAAATTCTACAAAACATTGCTAATTTATTATATATATTATTCTCCCTATCTCTAATAATAACGGAGATAGTAATACATTCCCATTCAGTTTGGGACACACTCAATGTATATATATATATATATATATATATATATATATATATATATATATATATATATATATATGGAGGGTAAATTTTTTAATGTTTTAGGGGATAGCTCGAAAACGGTTTAGTTTTCTTTGTGAAATTATGGTGAGGTAATAGGGAGACGGGGGGACATAGTTAACATGTTCTTAATATTTACCGCCTCTACCTATGCTGTGGCGGGGGATTAATTTGGTGTTCCAAATAGGGTGATGACCTTTTTTTAATAACATTCGAAAACCTACGTAAAAATAGGTATGTGCGCAAAATAAATTGATTTGCTTCTTCGGTTACGATATTATGAGTTATTAGGTTAAAATACAGAAAATAATTTAGGCGTATGATTTCAACAGGATGGAGCTCCACCCCATTGTGCAATACAGGCCCACAATCATTTGAATGGAATATTTAAAGACAAGTTGATTGGTCGAGCAGGTTCGGTCAACTGGCCTGCTAGGTCCACTGATTTGACCCCCATTAATTTAATATTTTGGGCTTTCACAAAGGACCAAGTGGTGGCGATTGTACCGACAACTTTAGATGATATGAAAAACAGAATTTGCTTTGCCTCCTGATTAGTAACACCTGAAATGTGGCAGTATAGACAGGATTCATTTATAAAAAGAGGGACAAAGTGTTTGCAAGTGGAGGGGGGACATTTTGAACAACTTCTCGCGCATGACAGAATATAAATAAGTTAAAATTCAACAGTTATTTTAGAGCCTCGGTGGTTCAGTGGTACGAATGTTTACCTCTGAACAGAAAGCACTGTGTTCGATTCCCAGGGTTCACCCTTCACTTCTTCAGTACATACTGTACAAATTACCATCAACCGAGGTTGAACCATTATATTTGAGTAAGTTTAATGTCTGCACGTTCCGCCTTTCGGAGGGGGCGTAAAGCCGTCGGTCTCGTCTCTATGCGATGTTGGCCACGTTAAAGATCCCTACTCTCCGAAAGGCAGGGGTTAGCAAAATTTTCTTTGAAGCAGGCTCAGAAGGCTGCATCACTTTGTGACCCTAATAAACACCAACCTAGCAGTGTGCGTGTCGTTGCCATGGCAATTGTCTCATGCAAGCGTCCCGAAGCAGACGCAGAATTTGTATACGAACAAATCTGGCTCAGTTAGTCTGTGGTTCGCAATACGTAAGCGCTGCACGTTGGGGCATGTATATATTCAATTCGGTGATCAGGGGCGGGCTTGCAAATTATATCGTATCATAAATTACTATAAAAAGACACTATCAACTGCGGCGCGACGGAACAAGATATTTTTATGTGGTTGTACCAAATGAATTTGAGAGAATGAAAAAATAATAAAATTATGGTGGATTTTGAATTAAAAGTGTAGCTAAACCGAAAAATATAGGTGAAGCGGCGTTTTACCTGCGTCATCGGATGATCCGCCACTGTAATTTTGTTAGTGACATCGTCAGGTCTTTAAAAATATCTGTTGTGGTGATCTGGTTTCCCCAAGTGTACTTATCAGTGCTCATCACAGGTTCCAATCTTCACTTAGTGGACAAAAATATCTTTTAATAGAATACTGAAATAGACACCTTGGGGGGTTTGGAACAGATATTGATCCTGCCGTCAGTTAGCATTACGAAAGCAATGTTTTCTTTTAAAATATGCTTTTTCTATTAGAGAGAAACGTTTTCTTGACTACATGTCTAATCGCATTATATCAAACCACCATCTTCTGTAAAAAGAACGTAAAGCAGAAAGAGCAATATGAGAGATGAGAAAAGCTGTATTATAATGACTACAAGTAATGATCCCTTGTCTCTCGTTTGATGGATTAATTTCTGTATCCCTTACAACGCTTTGATCTATATCTACAAATTTCTAGAGTGGGTGGCACAAAGGAAGGAAGACTTATGACGAATATTCCATCAAATGTATTATTCATATCTAGATATGGATATGGTATATATCAAAAAGATCTATAAAAACGGTCTCGGATAAGTTTTATTAAAATAACACACATGGTAGATTATACAGGTTGGCGCATTGAAAACGAAACAGACCGATGTGCGTCCAGAGAAATGTTTTTTTTTTAAGAAACGTTGAAAGACGTCAATTTTAATATTGAGGGGGACATGTTTTGACATAAAACTCAACTTTGTCACATCCACTCCTTAAGGGTGGTGATAACAACCCTTATATTTTAAATAGGGAATATGGGTCCAGTGTTACATCATTTGAAAGCTCTTTCTTTTCGGAATTCAGTACACTAATTTTTTTAGAAGGTTTATCAACTCGTTTAAAATTTATTCACAGTTGGAGGTGCAAGAACGCATTTCATTCATTGTAATAAGAAATGCACTAATTAGTCAATTTTTCGTTAAAAAAACTAAAAAAACAAAACCAAACGTTCAAAAATGTTTATTCAGTTAAGTAAGTGTTCAAATTGTTGACCACCAGCTTCCATACAAAAGTACAAATTGTGTTCAAAACGAGCTTTGACATTCTGGAGCATTCGCGGAATTATTAGACGCCATTATTCAACAATGCGTCGTCTTAATTCTTCCAGAGACTCCGGTTCTGTTGCGCAAATTCTACTCTTTAAATGGCCCCATAGAAAGAAGTCTAAAGTAGTTAAATGCTGTGTTCTAGGGGGCCACTCAATAGCACCTCTACGCTCAATCCATTCCTCTGAAAACTCTTTGTTCAAAAACTCCCTAACACGTTGTGAAAAATGCGGAGGAGCTCCATCTCGTTGAAACACTAATTGATTTTCTTGATAGCAATCATCATTTTCAACAATGTCAATTAGTAGAGGGTAAACGATATCTTCTAGTAACTCAAAATACGTTTAGTCACTCAAATTGCCATCAAGAAAAATTGGTCCGATTAAACGGTCTCCAAAAATGCCAGACATTCAATTTCTGTGGAGTTTGAGTGTGGACTTCGTGAAAATTCCTTGGATTATTATCTGCCCAATAACGACAATTATGACGATTGACTGTAGAGTTTAATAAAAACGTACACTGGTCTGAAAAACAGATATTGAACAGAAAGTTCCCGTTATCAGCTATTCGTGCAGTCATAATTTTACAAAACTCCAGCCGCCGATCAAAATCATCTTCATTCAGTTGTTGTACAAGATGAATTTTATACGGGTGAAATTTATGATGCTTCAATATTCCCTGAATAGTTCTCCTTTTGATGTTTGAAACAGTGGCCAATTGTGTTCAAAGTTGGGTCTGCATCAATTTGTCCTAAAACTTCAATCTGAGTAGTCTCATTTCTAACCGGACATTCACGTTCAGGATCCCGTTTTTTGTTGGCTACTGAATCACTTTGTTGAAACTGCAACTAACTCCAAAATGTATTTTCTGTTAACATGTCTGTTCAGATGTCGTTCATTAAACAAATTTGCGGTACGGTTGGCACAGTCATCGTTTTTGAAAAAAAAAGAGTAATTATTTCTACTCTTTCTTCTACAGAATATACCATTGTGAAATTAATTTTCGGTAGTACTATCAAGTATCAAACCGACCGATAAACTAAAATAATAAACCGCATTTCTCTCATTCCGATAAGAAATGTTCTGATAGTCAACTTTGTTTACAAACCAACAAAACATTGACTATCAGCACATTTATTATCGGAATGAATGAAATGCGTTTTTGCATCTTCAACTGTGAATAATTTTTAAACGAGTTGATAAAACTTCAAAAAAAAATAGTGTGCTGAATTCAGAAAAGAAAGAGCTTTCAAATGATGTAACACTCTATGCATGTTCCCTATTTAATATATAAGGGTTGTTATCACCACCTTTAAGGGGTTGATGTGACAAAGTTGAGTTTTATGTCAAAACATGTCCCCCTCAATATTAAAATTGACGTGTTTCAGCGTTTAAAGCGTTTGAGCCTTACTATTGGCATCTTCTAAACCGTAAGAGATACGAGAATGGTTAAATTGGGTCAAAGTTGAGCATTTCTATGCTGATAAATTATCTCAAATTTAAGGTGACATTTTTAGTTGTTAGTGAATTTCATTAAGTAAATTAACTAATAGAAGGTATCGATGGTACCCCTACCCCTACCATACGCAGAAAAAAACATTTCCAGAATGTGATTTTTGTGCATGTTAATCCTCGAAAATAGCGTTATCGAACCCATTTGAAATAGTTTATATTATTATTCAGAAAATCTGAAGAAAAAATAAATAAAAATCGGACCTTTCTTCCCCATTTTTTTAAAAATTTGGCATAAACCTCCGTACTGAAAAAAAAGTTAATAACATCTACTACTGTTTTATGGAGATTCTAAAATGGTATATAACATTATCTATATCTCTTAAAATTAAGTAATCAGGTAGCTAATAAATAAAACAAAATACTTAAAAATTTAACAATTTTCAATTTTTTCATATAATTGTCAATACCTTGAAAACCGTACACTTTTTGATATGATCGAATAGGGGTTTTCTGAAAGGACTTGAGCTAGCCTATCTTCATGTTACGTTTGATTTACCACTTTTCGGACACCCTGTATATATATATATATATATATATATATATATATATATATATATATATATATATATATATATATATATATATATATATATATATACCGTCGATATGGATTTAAGGGACCATTATTCGCGCTCAGTTGAAGAAAATTTTCAAGTCTCAAACTTATAATCTCGTGAATGAAGAACTTTTCTACGAAAATTTGCTAAAACGAAACAATTTTTGTAGTTATTTAAAGACAATTATTATTGTTTGAATTTGAGCGCAGTACACATTGATCACAGTAGCTAAAAATTAGACGTCATAAGCACATAGCTCAAAAATATGAAATATATAATCAGTATCCTCCAGCGTTAAATAAATAGTTCATTACTAATGCTTCAATCTCATTTCCCATTGGCATTTATCGATTTTCTTTAATATTATCGAAAGACTTCTCTAGATTGACACATTTATACCATTAGACGCATTTGTGCGATGAAATACTTTTGGTGGAAGCAACTTCTACAATATTTTTTGCACCCCACAATGACGAGTGAAATAGTCAGCAGCCTTAAGTCTTATATGTAATTAGTAACAAATCTATGATATATTGGCCACGAAATGCCCTTTTTAGGTCAAAACTGAAAGAAACATTATTAATGATGGAAAACGCCACTTATGCTCTGTATCTAGCTATTTATTTCTGTGTCATTACCTAAGATGCGTGTGAGAAATATCATGGAGAAGATTAAGGAAGGAAAATGCCTTTTTTCTAGCTCCATTTATATCGACCTACAAGATGTAGAGTCATTTGGGTAGGCAGGTAATTTATATTAAGATATTTCACTTGTTAACGTTCAAGCTGTTAGCTATGTGTGTGTTTTGTTTCTTTAACGTCGGCCTATTTCCGCGACTATGGCCAATCACCGATGCCAGGGAGCAGTTTCACCTCACTATCCTGGAAATTTTGCCGAACCCTTGCCTTTCTGTAAGGAGGGTAGGGATCTTTAACGTGCCCAACATCGCATGGACACTGGACCGACGGATTTACGCCCCCTCCGAAGGGCGGAACGTGCAGACATTCAACTTGCTCAAATACAATGCCAGAACCTCGGTTGATGTTAATGTTACAGTTTGTACTGAAAAAGTGAAAGGAGTACCCTGGGATCGAAGCCAGTACCCTTCGGTTCAGAGGTACACGTTCTTAGCCCTGAACCACCGAGGTTATGAAGTTGTTAGCTATTAAATATAATTAAGATATTAATATTTATACAGTGGATAACTAGATGGGAATGTATTGCTATCTCCATTATTATTAGAGATAGAAAGACGGTTAAATTAGCAATGTTTTGTAGAATTTCATGCTCGTTCCAAATATCTCTTGTATCTTGCCCTGCCTCTTTTTGTTTTCGAGTTATTTTGAAAAAACCAAAATTTGTGGTTTTCTTTTTTCTTCAATATCTAAGTAGGCGTTGATCTGACCTGTCTAAAGCTTGCACATTATTAGGACACTTTTACACAGTAATATTTCTGTGCTATTCTCAACTTTGGATTGTCATTTATTTTTGAGCTACAGGTCTCAACGTTTGTGTTTATTATGGCAGCCATATTGGATTTTTTTCTCATGTGATAGCCTGTGAAAAGAGCAATGATGTACAACATGCTTGAGAAATCTTGTAATTGCACTGACAATTTTGAGAAAAACCGTTTCGAGGATAGTAGGCCACAAAATCCAATACCAGAAAACAATTAACAAAAAAGAGTGTTCAAAAAGCAGTAGGCCATGGAGTATAACACTTCTACTTTTAACATAATTTTCCGTAATACACGATAAATAAAATATTGTGATTTAATTTACAATATTTAATTAGATAATAATGCTAGGTAATATTATGTGAAACAGTTTAATAATGAAACCCGGCAAGAACAAATAGAAACTTAAACTCCACAAAACAACACAATTAGAAACGGAACTCAACAAATAATAAAATAGAAACTTAAAAACACACTAAATAAAAAATTGTTCAAGATGGCCACCGTTTTGTTCAATGCACTTTATATACCTTTTTGAAACATGCCTGCAAACTCTGGTGAGGGTGTTTTCGTTAATATGATTTATAGCTTCCGTGATTCTGTTTCGTAAGTTATTGATATTTTGTGGTGGATCGAATTTATACACATCATTCTTCAGACTAGCCCAAAAATAAAAATTCATGGGTGTTATATCAGGACTTCGAGCACACCAATGAACCAGCCCATTGTTACAAATGACACGATTATTAAACTTTTGGTACAAAAATTTATTTGACGATCCTAGCATTGTGAGCTGGACAACCGTCTTGTTGGTACCAAATCTCGTCTAAATTATCATGAACTCTTTTAATTGTTGGTAAGATATCATTTCTCAATAGATTAAGATACATTTCCCCAGTTAAATTATTTTTAAAAAAGAACCGACCAAAAATGAAGTTACCTGATTTTTTTTAAAATTAACTGTCTAATCTACAAATAAAAATAACAGTTTTTTACCTAATACGCCACACCAAACATTAATACCAAATCTGTCTTGCAATCGTCTTCTTCCTTTAGATGGGGATTTTCATTTGCCGAATAATGTCTATTATGGCGATTATACACCCCACAATTTTTAAATCTGGATTCATCAGTCCATATTATTTTTAAATAAAAATTTTCATCTTGCTGACACTGTCCTTGATTCCATCTGCCGAATTGAAGTCGCTTAGGATATTCGCCAACATTTTAGTCTTGTACGATTGTAGGTTTGTATGGATGGTAATGACTTTGTTTTAATACAAGGTATACCGTACGTTTTGGAACGTCACTTTGTTCACCATAAAATCGAACAGATTGCGGAGGATTTTCGTTTGAAACCTGTAAGACGGCATTATTTCTTTCTTCATTTCTAGGAATTGATAGTTTCTTTCGTGGAAGCTACCGTCGTTCAATAGATTGGTCATTATCCTGCGCAATATTTTGGTGTTTGGTTGTCGTCTTTCTGGGTAGTTGTTTTGATATGAATTTTTAGCTACCTCAGTATTTCGGTTGAAACGAATATAACATTCCAACATGTCAAAATATTCCTCATTACTGAACATATTCTTGAATAATATTTAAAATAAACAGGAAACAAACTATTTAGTACAAAATTTTAAGCAACGTGTTAAATACACCTTAAATTGTTCAGATAATTAAGAATCACAGTATTCTTATTTGTCCCGATAGTGTTATATCCAGAGCAAACTTTCTTCTGTTGTTTTCAGTTGACTTAGGTTTAAAAACCAAACAATTTTCAAAGGCATCTTCGAATCATTAATCTGCTTTTTATTGAGTTCTGTTAGTAAATTTAGTTATTTACTAAGTTTACCTATTTAATTAAAGTATAACAATTTTTTAGGATAATGTTGTAATGTAAAATATCATTTGCAATAATGGGCCGATTCAATGGTGTGCTCAAAGTTCCTATTTTTTTATCGTGTATCGTTACGGAAAATATGTTAAAAGTAGAAGTCTATTGTTAGACTCCATGGCCTACTGTTTTTGACCACTTTTTTTTGGACATTTGTTTTCTGATGTTGGATTTCATAGCCTACTAACCTCAAACCGGTTTTTCTCAAAATTGTCAGTGAAATTACAAGATTTATCAAGCACGTTGTAGATCATTGGAAAGCTCTTTTCACAGGCTATCACATGAGCAAAAAATCGAATATGGCTGCCATAATAAAAACAAACGTTGATACCTGTAGCTCAAAACCAAATGACAATCCAAAGTCGAGAATAGCACAAAAAGAGTACTCTGTAAAAAGTGTCCTGATAATGTGCAAGTTTTAGACATGTCAGATCAACCCCTACTTAGATATTGAAGAAAAAAGAAATCGACAAATTTTGATTTTTTCAAAATAACTCGAAAACGAAAAGAGGCAGGGCAAAATACAAGTCATATTTGGAACGGGCATGAAATTCTACAAAACAGTGCTGGTTTAACCGTCTCCCTATCTCTAATAATAACAGAGGTAGCAATACATTCTCATCCAGTTTGGGACACACTGTATAGAGTGAGCGGTAGAATTGTGGAATAAATTCATTAAAATCCGAACGATTTGTGTTTTGACAAAATGCTCGGACAGGTCAACTCTAGTTTTCAAAAATACATAAAATGGCATAAAATTTACGTATCTCCCACTTCTGCTTTCCAAATTTTGACGTCAGTAAAATTTTTTTAATGACACTCCCCGTTTTTAGTGAATCTTCGCAGAAAAAACTCACTAATGAGGAGATCGCGACTTTTGAATTTTGAACCAATTTCTTCAAATGAGCGCGACCTGGGCCCTCTAGAACACACACACACACACACACACACACACACACACACACACACACACAAACACACACACACACACACACACATATATATATATATATATATATATATATATATATATATATATATATATATATATATATATATATATATATATATATATATATATATATATGTATGTATGTATGTATGTATGTATGTATGTATGTATGTATGTATATCACACAGATAACTCAAAAAATAATGGGCTGATTTTGATCAAATTGTGTGAGTACCTTCCTTTAGCACGTGTCTTGGATAAGTTCGTTTGCCAGGAGAACCTGACTAGTTTTCCGGGAAAATTTTAGGTTTTCTTCCGAAAAATATTTATATCATCCTTCACAATTGCATTTTGACAAATATGGTAACTCTTTCTAGATTATTTATTGGAGAGGTAAAGTTGTAACATTTAAAGTATTCAACCCTTCAAAACTACCCCTAATTTATGTCGGGGAATGTTATCGGCAGACTTCGTATACTTTCGGGACTGGGGGTTGGAAAGTTGAACGGTCCGGCTAGATGCAAGTGGTTTCGAGCAAACTGATCACGCTCCCTATAATCTAGATATGGTCCTCAGTATCTACTGCCTATTTGGAAATTTGGAAAAGGCCTTCGTGTGCCCCATATAGGTGACGGCGAAGAGGCGAAAGCTGCAGTTTATGCACATTTTGAGGACAAACCGAAGGAATGTTTTTTTAGGGTTATCGAGTTGTCAAAATCATGTAATATGTGCATTGATGTTAGGAGGGACTATGTTGGAAAAAAAATTCGAGACGCAGCAAGTGCGTTATAGTAGCGAATTTTCATAAGAATTGTACACTATAATTATACGGCATATTAGTAAAGTTAATACTTTAAACTTACACAGACCTTGAAGATCGATTTTAGAGGTTCTAGTATGCACACATTTGAAGAGTTCTTTCGAAAATATTACCATCGATATTATCAAAAAAATCTTGTGTTCTAACTACTTTTCAGAAAAATGTCCAAAACTCAAACTTCTATGAAGCTAAAGAATAAAATTTTGCTACATCTGTAGATAGTGTAAGCCTCTTGAAAGAAACTTCCATTAAAAATTTAATTAAAGTTATACAAAATAACTTAATTCATATTTAGAAAAGTTAAGTATCTGCCAAATTATAAGCGTAGCAGTTATTTTTCCTTATTAATCGCCAATATGATTTCGTTTTAATCAACCTCATCAAACCGGCTTTTCAATATCAACAATAACAAAATTGTAATTCAGACTCAAAGGTGACAAGCTTATTTAGGCGTTTTAAACCAAAATGAAGTCTTGTTCAAAACGTATGAAATCTGTGCAGTATTGTTTCTCCAAATGTCAAAATAAAACATAAGAAATATACTGTTTAAGGAACCGGAGGATAGTTTACTGGGGGTGTTGGGAGCACTGAATCTAAACTGAACTAGAGAATCATATTGTAACGATGTTTAACCTTTAATAACTATACACCAAGTCTATCTTCTCATATTTACAAACATTTATATATAGATTTACTTAACTAATTCTTAGCAATAAGTAAATAAACTTGGTCAACAGTTCACAACGGAATTTGTAACCTATAATATTTCCATCTGTAAATATCAACACACAGGTGTATTTGTTTATGTAAATATACCAAGTGATGAAATCAATTCAATGTCAATAATTACGTGACGGACTTGACCTACTACATACTTGACATTGCTTTAGTTTACATGTTTCTTAACTGTATTGATTAATATTATAATATATGTTGCACTAATTATAATAATAGCAATAAAATTACAATATATTTCCACCCCTAGGGACGCCCTCCTGGATAGCTATCGGTTCCATGAACACATACATTCATCGAGCTGGATGCGATCACGTAACCCTTTGCTTAGGAGACAAGCGCGACGTGTCTCAGCCATCTAGGCATACGTCAAGTAACCGTTTGTTTGCATGATACATTAGATCCGCTTCATGCCCGGGATATTATATTCAAAGTATGCGCAACAATTAATTACACAATTAGTGGAATTACCATAGTAACACATCCCACGACTGTTTCGATCTTTTGAAAGATTTAAAGATAAAAGAAACTATCTTAGAATCATTTTTATAAAAACTTTGCTTGATTTTGTGTACATTTGTATTGTATTATTCGACAGCATAATATATATATATGCTGCGCTAAGACTGTATTTGAGGCCGTTCATATTTATACACATATAATATCTTTTAATAATTGATTATATCCCCCAGTTAAATAACAATCACTGGGCAGATTTTTAATTTCATGTCGTCTGTAATTTTCCATAATTACAGGCGAGATTTCACGATTGTTAGTTCGGGTAGTATGTTTTATGCCTGGTACATATTCAGTTTGGTTACCGTTGATGTATGGTTTATACATGTTGTATGAATCAATATACACAAGGCAGTTAACTGGTCTGTCTGTCAGGCATTGGACTTTCACCACTAAGTCGTCTCAACGCATATGTCTTTGGAATTTTATTTTTAATTTGGAAAAAGCTCTAAATATTGTTCACCAAACTACTTAAAATTCACAACGTAGGTTTATTTGCACTATTTCTAGCCACATGTAAAGTCTCATTCCAGGTACTCTGATAATTACAAAAATATAGCGTTTTCAAAAAGTTTTCCCCGATTTTCCACCGGAAAAACTTGAGTATAAAGGCTGATTAACGAACCCGACCTCGGATTTCGCCCAAACAAGATTTTTGCCAAGTTTGATTGAAATCAGTTCAGTATTTTTTTGGGTTTTCTCTAGGTCTTGTCAGCCATTAGATCTTAAACAGGATGTCGACTGATGTTTACGTTTTTCTAACGATATACAAGTAATTCCTAGTGTGATAAGAACGATTTTCTTTGCATGAACGTCGTAGACTAAATAGAGTAAAATAATTTTTCGATATATTTCACACTGCTTTGTCATATGGTAAGCTAAAAAAGTCAAAGTCATAGTATATTACGAGGTAAGCGCCAAAACTTACCCGCCTAAGTATGAAAGAAACGACGTACTCATAATAAAATTTTGTTTTAGCGAATTTTCATTAAGAAAAATTCGCTGGAGAGGTCACGATGAAAAGCTTTTGAAAAAATGTCTTCAGATGAGCGCGAATTAGGGTCCCTAGAACCCAAAACCAAGGTCCGTTAAATTTTTTATATGTTTATATATATATATATATATATATATATATATATATATATATATATATATAAACATATAAAAAATTTAACGGACCTTGGTTTTGGGTTCTAGGGACCCTAATTCGCGCTCATCTGAAGACATTTTTTCAAAAGCTTTTCATCGTGACCTCTCCAGCGAATTTTTCTTAATGAAAATTCGCTAAAACAAAATTTTATTATGAGTACGTCGTTTCTTTCATACTTAGGCGGGTAAGTTTTGGCGCTTACCTCGTAATATACTATGACTTTGACTTTTTTAGCTTACCATATGACAAAGCAGTGTGAAATATATCGAAAAATTATTTTACTCTATTTAGTCTACGACGTTCATGCAAAGAAAATCGTTCTTATCACACTAGGAATTACTTGTATATCGTTAGAAAAACGTAAACATCAGTCGACATCCTGTTTAAGATCTAATGGCTGACAAGACTTTTATTGGATCGTTTCGTTGCATTTTTCATTCGATGTGACAACATGCATTGAATTGGGAGATTAGTTTGTGATTCATGTTTGCACAAGCTGTCACACTAGGCTTCCATATCCGCTTATAGACATCAGTCCGCAGAAGGAAATCCTCCAACTCTCAACGAATATCGTATGTGGATACAATCAGTAAAAGTATTTAAATTGTGTCGTTTCAGATATTATAGATTTGGTTTGATAAATCGAACCATTCTTTCGTTACTCCATTTGATTCTGTTTTCCTTCCTGTAATGAAAAGAGTGAATATGTAAAACATAGCAATATTAGCAATAACGTAGGTGATTTTAATTTCATACCTGTCGTAATCCTTTAAAAAAGTCTGGACACAGCAAGTGCTTTATGGTAGCGAATTTTCTTTAAAATATTTTTTATAGCAAATGTCTTTCTTTGATGAAAGCATGCATCAAAGTTGGTTGCCTATATAGTACAAACAATGTACCATATTTCATCGAAATAAATTTATTGTTTGAAAATATATAAACATTTTTCAAAAGTCTGGATGCAGCAAATGTGTTATGGAAGTGAATTTCCATAAAAATGTTTTTAATAGCAAATGCGAGCAGGCATCAATCTGATTATCGGTATAGCCTATGTAGTAGAAACAATGTACTATATTTTATCAGAATTACTTATGGTTTGAAAATATAAAAAAAAATCCGAAAATAAACTTAAACGTTGGTTTTCTAACCAACAAAGCTTACGTTAATAGCAAATTGAGTTATTGAAATTTGAAGGATTTAATGAAAATTCGGTAAATCTGCAGATTAGCTCCCGAACGCTTTTCAAAAAATTGTTTTCAGAAATATTACTAGGACCCCACCTGGATGCACAAACCACATAAAAATTTCTGGTTCACCCCCCAAGGAAGTTACGGGACTGGGAGTGAATGGGGGTGCTGGGCGGTATAGGTAGTAAAAAGGAAATATGAGCAGAAAAAGCGAAGAAAACTGCTTAAAAGCTGTCTATTTGAAGCCATATCCCCATTAAACCCTGCATACCCCGCACAGCACCCATATTCGCCCCCAGGTCACGTAACTTCCTTGGGGGGTATGAACAAGAAGTTTTTCTTGTGGTTTATGCAACGAGGGTGGTTGTATGCACACGAGGGGGGAAGGAAAATGCCTACGACGAAGCAGACCGCCCCCCGCTTCGACTTGCGGTAGGGTTGGGGGGTTGGGGTGGCTGCTTCGTGGTGGGATTTTCCTTCCACCTTTGCGTGCTTACAACCATCCTCGTTGCATAAACCACAAGAAAAATTTCTTGTTCATACCCGCCAAGGAAGTTCGGCACCTGGGGGAATAGGGGTGCTGTGCAGGGTAGGCAGGGTTTAAGGGGGATATGGCTTCAAAATGTGAAAAAGACAACTTTCAAGCCCGTTTTATTTGAATTTCCTGCTCATATTTCCTTTTTACTACCTACCCAGCCCAGCACCCCTATGCACTCCTGGTCCCGTAACTTCCTTGGGGGGTGTGAACAAGAAATTTTTCTTGGGGTTTGTGCGTACAGGGGAGACCTAGGAAAGTTTTTGAAAACAGTTTTTTGAAAAGCGTTCGGGATCTAATTTGCAAATTTACCGAAAATTCGCTACCAAAACGCATTTACTGCGTCCAGATTTTTTTCTTATAAACGCATCATATTTCGATAAAAATGCAAAAATGCATTAACGAATTTGTTCTACGAAAATTAGCTTAAAAAAATTATAGACCGTTAAACCGTAAACTTCAGTAAACCTGCAAATAAATATCCAAAAATAAATAAATAAACAAATAAATATCCAAAAATCAACTTAACTAAACTGACAGCCAAAGCATCAAAGAAAGGGTCTATTTAAAATGAATATTTTGTAAATATTTCAGTTAAATGAAGGGCAATGGCGGTTGAATCTGAAACTTAAGGGTTCGCTGAATATTCTTCTTGCAACATTTTCTTTTCACAATCGGTATTTGTTTCACGTTCTTTGTCTAAACATTGCCAATTTTTACATTTAAAATTGGGAGTTTGACGTTTTGAGGAAAACTCCAAAATTTGTTTCTTTAACTGCCCATAACTTCGTTGTTTTTAAAGCTAGAGACCTAAATTTTGGTACAGAGTTCACTCTTTATAATAGAAATACGCGTACCATTACTTTGTTTTTTAGGGAGATATGAATTTTTTTAGAAAGAAAACAAAATTTTCCGGGAAAACCAGGTCCGATTTTCCTGGCTAACAAACTTATCCAAACCACTTGCAAAAGGAAGGTACTCACCAAATTTAATCGTTCCATTATCTTTTGAGTTATCGTTCGGATATATATATATATATATATATATATATATATATATATATATATATATATATATATATATATATATATATATATATATATATATATATATATATATATATATATATATATATATATATATATATATATATATATATATATATATATACACAGATCTCCTCATTAGCGAATTAAAAAAAAATCGCTAAAAAGTCTGAACGCAGCACGTGCGTTTTGGTAGTGAATTTTCACAAAAATATTTTTAATTAAAGATACATCTTTTTTAATGAAAGCAGGCATCAAATTGGGCTAAATATTTTTTAGACCAAATTTTGCTAACAGAATACAGAAAATTAAAATTATATACCTAATATGTAATTAAAATCGAAAATTAAATAATTAATAATAATTTTAGACGAATTTCGTTCAAAAAATGTTCCATCAGTTGAATAATTTTTCATATAAAAATTCTCAAATGTTTTTTCAAAGGAAATTCATTGAACACATTTATAAGAAAATTCGCTATTAAAAGAACATTTTGTACAAGAAAATTCTCTAATAAAAATAAATTAAATAAATTGAAAAAACTGGTCGGATTTTCCTGACCAACCAACTATTTCAAGTTATTTACCCACCTACCAAATGTAATTTTTCACAAAAACTTTTTCGACGACACAGCAAAAATTTCATGAAAATTTGCAAGCAATTTTTCAAGAAAATCCGTAAACATTGTTTTTTTGTGATAACTTATTAAACATTTATCATTAGTTACTAAAATTTCACAAAAACATCTTACAAAAAATGATTTCTACGAAGCACAAAAAAAATTCTACGGAAACTGGCTAAATATCTTTTTACACAAAATTTTGCAAAAATAATACATAAAATTCAAATTATATATCTAATCTGTAATCAAAATTGAAAATAAAAGAATGTGTGACATTTAACGAGTAATGACCAGTGCTTTGAGAAAATCGGTGAGACTACGAGCCAGTGTAATACAAAAAAACTCGGGACGCAGCAAGTGCGTTATGGTAGTGAATTTTTATTAAATGCTTCAACTTTAAATAATCAATTTTCTATAAACTTAGAGAGTTTAATTTTAATACGTAGTAAGGTCTTTCCTAAAGCAAGATATCCACAAAATTTCATTAAAATAACTTTGTTATTTTCGGAGAAAAAAATTTTTTTCGACAGAAAATTTGAAATTTGAATAACTAACTTTGCTATAAACTTAGAAAGTTGAATTTTGGTACGTAGTAAGATCTCTCCTGAGGCAACATATATAGTAAATTTCATTAAAAGAGCTTTGTTACTTTCGGAGAAAAAAATTTTGTTTGAAAGAAAACTCAAATTTTTTCTGGAAAACCCCGTCCGATTTTTCTGGATAACGAACTTGTCCAAGCCATTAATAAAATAAAGGCACTCGCCAAGTTTCATCGAAATCGGTTAATTATGTTTGAGTTATCAGACGGATACATATATATATATATATATATATATATATATATATATATATATATATATATATATATATATATATATAAACATATAAAAATTAAACCTATTTACAAATGAACTTTAATAAGATATTATGCTGTGACAGTACCTCTCTCAGGCAGTGGCGATTTCTGCTAGTGAGCTAGGTGTGCGCCGCATACCCTAAAATATAATCAAAATGTGCACAGTTATATATGTTTTATTTCTTTTTCCATTAGTCTTAATACATTACATATTTTATGACAATCGATTAAATTTACTTATTTGATTTCATAAACAGTCGGTTAATAGTGACTTGGAATGAAGTAGATACCACGTCTTTTAACATGTTCAGAGAATATGAGTAGAACAAAGCAACTGGGAATGAATTCGGTCAGTCCCCCAGGCACGTGTTTAACATAGTGGGGCAAATACCAGTGATTTTAACACTGCAGTGAGCTATAAAAATTTGATTATCTCAGTTTTCTATAATCTTAGAAAGTTTAATTTTGGTATGTAGTAAGATATTTCCTAGGACAAGATATCGACCAAATTTCTTTAAAATAACTTTGTAATTTTTGGAGAAAAAAATTGTGTCAAAAGAAAATTTAAAATTTGAATAACTCAATTTTCTCTAAATTTAGACAGTTGAATTTTGGTACGCAGTACAATCTCTCCTGAGGCAACATATATACTAAATTTCATTAACACAGCTTTGTTACTTTCGGAAAAAAAAATTTTTCGAAAGAAAACTCAAAATTTTCCCGGAAAACCCCGTCCGATTATATATATATATATATATATATATATATATATATATATATATATATATATATATATATATATATATATATATATATATATATATATATATATATATATATATATATATAAACATACAAATTGAAACTGACCCCGGATATGGGTTCTAGGGGTCCTAGTTCGCACTCATTTGAAAGAATTTTTGCAAAGTCTCACCATCGATACCTCTCTATTAGTGAATTTTTTTAAATAAAAATTCACTAAAATGCAGTCACCAGGTAAATTTGATTACGAGATTTTATTTTACATATTTATTTCATCAAATATTATAAAATTTATCGAGTAATGACCAGTGCTTTGAGAAAATCAGTGAGACTACGAGCCAGTGTAATACAAAAACTGCAGTCACCAGGTAAATTTGATTACGATATTTTATTTTACATACTTATTTCATCAAATGATATAAAATTTAACGAGTAATGACTAATGACTTTCTTGAATTCAATGTTAACAGGAAGGTAACTACCACTCTAAGTTACATTCCAAATGACTCACATCATACGTTTGCACGAAAAACGACCGGTTTAAATTTCTTAGTAAATAGATCCATAAAATTTTCCTTAACTAAACGTGGATATCGTAAAGAATTAGAGTACATTAAAAACGTGGCTAAATATAACGAATATTCGAATTGCTTAGTGGAAAAATTAATTTATAGACACAGAACAAAGAAAGTGTTATCAGAATCCATGACAATCGTGAAAGATAAAATAGAGAAAAAATTGGTTTGCCTACCTTTTGAACCGCGCATCACAAGTGATGTCGAGAGCATTTTAAGAAAGCCGACCTGTAGCTAACTTTTTGACAAAAAATAATTCAAAAAATTTGTTAGGTAGTACGAAGGATAAAGCCGCTGAAATGTCTGGTATCTATGAGATGAGTTGTAAAGATTGCAATCTTGAATACGTTGGGTAGACTAAAAATAGGGGAGACCGGGGCATGTTGTAACAATTTTTCGATTTGATTTGTTTATTCCAAAACTAACAGCAATAATTATTTCCAACTTGGGCTAGCAAATCTGTATATATTTGTTATACATATGAGGCTAAGGTTTTTGTGTATAGTGCAGTCGTTTTTTGTTAATTTTGAGTTATTTTTGAAGTTGCATATGTTACAATTGACCCCGTGTTCGGGGCAAATTGTAACACTCACGGGGTAAATAATAACAACAAAACGCTTTATATTTAAAGGAAAATATATTACAAAATTAACTGCTAAAAGCTAAAACTAAACATGCTGTTTCCTATTATAGGTAAGTTATAGAAAATATAAGTATAGAATTTCGTAATTGTTTGAATTATCTTAACTGAAAGTGAACTAAAACAACAAAATAAATTAACAGTAAATTATAAAATAAAAGTAACTCAACATTCCTCAATGTTATCTCTAATCTACATCATCAGAATTACATTCTTCATGTGCCTATGTTCACAAAGCTGGCAACGAATCTAAGATTATCCTGGTTTGCTATCGCTAAAGTTTTCACAACACACCACGCATACAGTGTCATCTTCGTCAGAAGATTCCTTTTGAAACACTTGTCTTACGGTTTTTGAGTTCTTCACCCCGGCAGCCCCTTTTCCTCTTTTATTGTGTCTCTTCTCCTTTTCTAGCTTTAGGGCATTAGTTTCCGGTGTATCACTTAGAATTGCCGACTTTCTTTTCTTTCGACCTCTGGTAGATGGTTTCCTTTCTGCATCCGTAGGAATAGGCTTCACATTTGCAGGAGAGAAGACATGGGATGATGACGAGGACATGAAAGAACACCAATTAACAGTATTACTGGAGACAGCTGATCCTTGATTTCCCGAATCGATAAATGCAGCAGTATTTAGCCCTGATGTTGAAGGAGAACATTGACTTGTTCTACTATCTCCGCTTCTTGGGAGCTCAGGACTATTTGATGTGTGTTCCACACTGCATGCAGAGGTAGATGTTAAAGGGAGGACCTGTAGATTATTGACGGAATCAGGTAGTTTTTCTGTGGACACGTTTCCCGAAAATGGTCTATCGGTGACGCTCGGAGGCAGAAAGTCTTCATCGCTGAACATATTTCTGTTAAATGATTCTATTCCAGTACAACTAAAACCATTAGTGATATTACTCGGTGTAAGAGCCCGACGCAAAGCCTCTCTGGCAAGTCCTGGGATATCATATATCGTCATAGATTTCATTGGATTGTTACGCATCCACGCATCTTGCTGGCAGTTCATGTACTTTTTCAGAGGCCCATATACTGATCTATCGAGGGGCTGGAGTCTGTGAGAACAGTATGGTGGGAATGACAGTAATACCACACCATTTTGCTTGGCATATTCCACGGTTCTATAAGATGTGTGGGAGTCAAGCAACAAAAGGATTGGCTTCTCTTTGGTCGACCGAACATGTGACACGAAATGTTTCATGAAAATAAAAAATTCGTTCTCGGTCATCTATCCGGAACCATTTCCGGCGCCAATAGAACCTGGCGGACCATCAGGTATAAAATGATATCGCTTTCTGGGAAAAATAAACATTGGTGGAACATGGTTGCCTATAGCATTAACCGCTACGCATAACGTGACAGGAACTCCTCTTTCACTGGAAGTCACTCCACCCACCTGTTTCGTACCCTTTTCTGCTACCACTTTTCCCAGTCGCTGTACTGTTGTTAGCCCCCTCTCATCCACGTTCCATATATCGGCAGCTTCAAACTTCAATCTGTCACGGACATCTGCCAGTTTATGGAAGAACATTTTGGCGTTCGGTTTATTAAAATTTGTAGCTCTTCCTATGCTTGTTGGCTCTGGAATACGAATGGACAAACTTGTATGTTTTTTCAGAAACGTTGTAAGCCAATATTCTCCTGCAGACTTATCGCGCAGCCATGACTCAGGGACCTTAATATTGTACGAAACAGCACATTCATATGCCAGTTTTTGCACATCTCGAGGTGATAAACCGAAATAAATTTTTGAGCAATGTTTCAAATATTTCACAAACTCATTTAGTTGATCTTCGGTGAATACTTGCTTATGTTTGCTATATCGATAATAATTATCGAGCGTCATTCCCACAGCACTTTCACTACGTTACCTATGTTTTTTTACATATCATCTTAGTGTAACGTAACAAATATTGGTGTCCTTTGCTACAGCTCTAATACATTGGTTGTTGGTTATTACTCTAGTAATTGCTTCATTCATGACATCTTTGGGAGTCTGACCCCCCTGTCTTTTTCTTGTAATTTCTCATCCTATAACCAAACAATAACTCCTATCAATTACGTTATATATTACTGTTTATGTTACGGGGTAAGTTGTAACATGTTACAATATACCACAGACGGAATGTTACAATTTGCCCTGCGCGGACTTTGTTGAACATTTTTCTTATTAAAAATTAAATAAACAACATAGAGCAATAAGCTTAGTGTCAAACGATTCTTCAGATCACGTAGTATTTGATCCAAATTCAAGTTTAGTAAATATTCATGCAGCAAAAGCAATAACCAAAAGTATCTCTTACCTTCAGAAGTTTGTTCACATGTTCTATTTTAGGTTAACTTAAATAACTTTAGTAGAATGCGTCCGACACCGCTCAAACTCGGATGGTAAATGAGGCGATCTAAACTACACATTTGTACCTAATAGTCACTCCGCCAGACGGCGCTTTCTGGTCTTTCTTGTACTGTTTCAACCTACTCCGTGTTACAACATGCTCCGGTCTCACCTAACCATTGAGACCAGATTCTGGCATAGATAAAGAAAATCTGAAACTGATCAAAAATGTTAGACAACCAGTGAAGCTAGATGCGTACGAAAGTATTTATATTACTAAGGCAATAAAAAACAAAAGTTCCTTAAACCGAGCCCCACCACATTATTTAGAGCCTCGTGTTTGCGCTCTGTCTTTGATATACAAGATATTCCGAAACTTGGCATTCAAAGTTAAAACGGAAGTTCAAAAATGTCGTCTGATAATGAAAGCACAATACACAGAAAATTTGCCTGCGAATTCGTCTCCCTCTCGGTATCGGTCTTTACCTAAGACTATAAAAGGTGATCTTTATTTGTAAGTAGTTTAGATTTTTTCATCCTCTAATGACGCTAAGTTTGTTAGTGAAACGATCGTCAGGTCTTTAAAAAATGTGTGGTGATTTGGATTCTCCAAGTGTACTTATCAGTGCTCATTATAGGTTCCAATCTTCACTTAGTAATAGCTACCTTCCTTGCGGAAAGGCAGGGATTCGGCAAAATTTCCTAGGATAGTGAAACTGTGCTCCCTGGCCTCTGTAATTGGCAATAGTCGGCTATAGACATACGTTAAAAACAACGACTAAATGACGATTATAGATCAGACAATTATTAGTGAATTTTCTTAAAAAAATTCACTAATGAGGAGATCCCGACTTTTGAATTTTGAAAAAATTTCTTCAAATGAGCGCTAATTAGGCCCCCCAAAAAACATATCCGGGGTCAGTTTCAATTTTTATATGTTTATATATATATATATATATATATATATATATATATATATATATATATATATATATATATATATATATATATATATATATATATATATATATATATATATATATATATATATATATATATATATATATATATATATATATATATATATATATATATATATATATATATATATATATATATATGTATCCCACCGATAAGTCAAAAAATCATGCGCCGATTTTGATTAAATTTGGTGAAAAAAATCCTTTTGCAAATGGGTTGGATAAGTTCGTTAGCCAGGAAAATCTGCCCAGGTTTTCCCGGAAAATTTTGTGTTTTCTTTCGAAAAAAAATCATATCTCCGGAATTAACAAAGTAAGGGCAACCAAATTTGGTACACAGGTTTACATCTTTAAGTAAGTTACCTACAAAAATTTAGCTATCTAGCTCAAAAGACAAAAAAGTTATAGGCATTTAAAGAAAAATAAATTGGGGTTTTCCTCAAAACGTCAAAGTGACGATTTAAAATGTCAAAATTGGCAACATTTAGGCAAGTAACTTGAATCTAATAAGGGCTATAGAAATAAAATGTCTTAAGAACGATCTTTTACAAACCCTAATGTCTTAGTTTCAACCGTCATTGTCCTTCATTTTACTAAAATATTTGCAGAAAATTCATTTCAAATAGACCCTTTCTCTGATGCTTGGCAGTAGCCCTAGCTATAGAGTTTATCATTTAATGGTATATAATTTTTGTCGAATTTTCGTAAAAAATCAATAAAGCTCAATATATCCGTTATTATATAAGATATGAAAAAAAATTTTATATATTAATTATAGGGTGTCTTGACCTACATCTTAAAATAATATTTCTACAATCACAGGTGGCCCATAAGTCGTTGGTGATACAAATTTCCTTTTTTTTTTTAAATCAAACACGCCTTATGTTATTGCATTTTTGCATTTTCCATCGAAATATAATGCATGTTTGTAGGAAAAGAATTCTGGACGCAGCAAGTGCGTTATGGTAGCGAATGTTGATCAAATGTTTCATATTTGAACAGCTCAATTTGCTATTAACCTTTAAGTTTACTTTTGGAAATTTTTGTACATTTTCACACAATAAAGTTATTTTGATGAAACATGCCACATTGTTTTTACTATATTGGTTATACTGGTAACCAAATTTGATGCCTGCTTTCTTAAAAAAACACACATATTTGTTATTAAAAACATTTTTATGAAAATTCACTACCATAACGCACTTGCTGCGTCCAGAATTTTTTTATTACCTACTGCCTTGCTGAACTAAGTTAATTTTTGATACCTAGGTATAAGAAAAGTAAGGTATTGATAAACATAATATTTCAAAGCTTTGTTAGATTGTAGCAAACTAAACAATCAATAATCAAAATAACGAAAAAGACAATTTTGGATAGTAATAATGAAACTGATGTGTTCACGAATATTTAGCAATTAACTGTAATAGCAGTTTAAGTGCCGTAAATTACGGCCATATATTCTTCATGTTTTATATATGTACCCCCATTTCAACGTATCACGTTCAATTTTGTTGCGGTTCCTGATTGTTTAGTATGGTAGAAAATACCAAATATATTCAAATTAGAGACGAACAGCGCACCAACGATGGGCCATTAATTTGAAATTTAATGCGATTTGAAATAACAGTAAGCCACTACATAACTATAGCTCTCAGCTATTTGCCATTTTAACAGCTGCATCTAATTCGTTTAATGGTTAGTTGCCTAATTTTAATTTAATTTACAAACAGAAAATAGGATTTGAAAAGTATTTTATCTAAAATATCTAATGAAATAACTACCAAAATTATTACTTTCGATAATAAATAGTGGTCATAAAAGGCTGCCTGCAGAAATAAAGTAGTAGTAAAAAAGTCTGCATCAAATTCGGTTAAAAGCGTACGTAGAAACAGTGTACCTAGAGGGCGGCTCAATAAGTCTGTGACATTTTGAATGAAACACATGTTTTTTGACAAAAAATCATTTTATTTCACAACACAGTCTCCTTTGAGCTCTATACACTTCGTCCAACAATTCTCCAATTTTTTTATTCCTTTAAAAAAATAATATTTATCGAGGTCCTCAAAATAGGTATTTGTGAGGTGTTTGTGAGATGATTTCATCATTGGAGTCAAATCTCTTTTCGCCGAGCCATTACTTTAAGTTTGGAAACAAGAAATAATCAATCGGGGCTAAATCCGGAGAATAGCGCGCATGGGGGAGCAATTCGTAGCCCAATTTATGCAATTTTGCCATGGAGACTACACATATGTGCACTCTTGCTTTGTATTGGTGGAAAATAACTTTTTTTCTTGGCCAAATACGGTCGTTTTTTCTAAAAATCGTCATTGAATCGGTCCTATATATTGGTATAATATTCGCCATTGATTTTTCTTCCCTTTTGAAGGTAATCAATGTGGACTATACCGCGTGCATCCCACACAACGGTCGCCATGACTTTATTGGCTGACAAACCCCTTCGGCCTTCTTCGGCGCCGATTCGCACAGAGAAACGCACTGTTTTCACTGCTGCTTGGTCTCTGGTGTGTTGTGGTAAATACATGCTTCGTTCACTGTTACGAAATGGCGCAAAAACTTGTCCCTATTGCGGTTGAACAACGCCAAACACTCCTTCAAGGTTGTCATACGATTGCGTTTGTGGTCGATTGTGAGCAAACGCGGCACCCATCTTGCAGATAGCTTTCTCATACCCAAGTGATCATGCAAAATCGAATCCACCGAGCCATGTGATATGCCTATGGTTTCCACAATCTCCCGCACTTTCAATTTCCGAACACCATATCGTGAATTTTTTCAATTCTTTCAGGTGTAGCGACCTCAAGTGGGCGTCCAGAACGTTCGGCGTCATTTGTTCTTGTACGGCCGCAACGAAATTCAGTAAACCACTTTTTTACCATGGAAATTGATGGTGCAGTGTCCCATAGTATTTATCAAGCTTAGCCATGGTTTGAGGGATGGTTTTTTTCCTTAAAAAATAATGTTTGATGAGCACACGAAATTCACTTTTTCCATTGTTGTTATAACTCAAGAGGTTGTTTGCTTTAAGTGGCTATCTAACACAAACTAAATGACTCAGCTTGTTTAAAATTTGACAGGATCAACAAACAGATGCTTGTTGACAGGAGCAGTGTTGCCCTCCCTGTGAAGAGGCGGGAAATTCAAAATGTCACGGACTTATTGACCCTCCCAATCACATTTCATCAAAATAGCTTTATTGTTTGAAAAATTACATACAAAAATCTTTCGAAAATAAACTTTAAATGTTTCCGAAAAGACTGCTCTGATTTTCTTGGCGACTTTTTTTAAATTTAAAAGTCATGATCTCCTCATTAGTCGATTCACTAAAAAAGTCTGAACACAGCAAGTGCGTTATGGTAGTGAATTTTCATTAAAATGTTTTTAATGGCAAATATGTTTTTTATTAAGTGGCATGAAATTTGGTATAACCTATATAGTAGAAACAATGTACCATGTTTCATCAAAGTAACTAATTTTTTTTTGGAAAGGACAACACTTTTCTGAAAATAAACCTCAAATGTTCCCAAAAAACTGGTTCGATTTTGCTAGACAACGAACCTTTTCAAGCAACTGGTTCGATTTTCCTGGACAACGAACCATTTTAGGCTATCTACACAATCGCCAAGATATAATTATCCACAAAAAGCTTTGTAACGAAGATGCCAAAAAAAATTACATGAAAGTCTGCAAACAATTTATTTTACGAAAATCAGCGAAATTGTAGGCAAATTATGTTTTTTACGAAAATTTTACATACAATTCTTTTTCACGAGAATGTTAAATAATTTTCTTTGCATTAACTTATTAAATATTTATTACCACCAATACTTCACAAAAATCTATCAAAAAATGTTTTCTCCACAAACGCTAAAAGAAATTTTAGGTATTTAATATTTTTTGCACGAAAATTTGCTAAAACAATGAAAATATTCAGATTATATACCTAAGGTGCATCTAAATTTTTGTATGTATTTCACATTCTATAATATAAAGCTGGGTACCAAATTTGGTCGCCATAGTTTATGTCCGGAATGTTCCCGAAGAAAACCTAACATTTTCCCGGAAAAAGTGGTCCAATTTTGTTGACTAACGCATTTATCCAAGCCACTTCCAAAAGAAAGGTCCTCAAACAAATTTAATCAAAATTTGCCTACTATCTTTTAAGTTACGAGTGTGATACCAACATATACGTATATATATAATATATATATATATATATATATATATATATATATATATATATATATATATATATATATATATATATACTTTATTTGCTTGCTGGACTTTCAGTGATTTGTAATTTGGTTACGTGGACTGCAGTTTCGAACCGTCCCGGTTCATTTTCAGCACTCACTCAGTGTAGTGCAACATTCCAAAAGATATATATATATATATATATATATATATATATATATATATATATATATATATATATATATATATATATATATATAAAAACCACAATTAGAACCGTAGACCGGTTTCGCTCAAATTAGAGCTCGTCAGTACGGTATACTAATTGAAGCTAAAATATACCCATAAAGTAATATGTCTATGATAGCCAGCCTCGCAAAACTAAGTGAGATGTAAGACACGATTTTACACGTATCGCCACCTCGTATGCCGTACTGACGACCTCTAATTAGAGCGAAACCGGTCTAAGGTTCTAATTGTGGATGAGAATACATATAGCCTTACAAGCTGCAATATGTTATCATTTTCAAAAAAAAGTATGGATACAGCAACAGTAAATAAGTGTTGAAAAGGGTTTGGGTGCAGCAAGTATGTTATGGTAGAGAATTTTCGTAAAAATATTTCAAATCCGATAACTCAATAAATTTCATATCAAACTAGGATCTTTAATCTTGGACCATAGTAACACCTATGTAAACACAGCGTCGGTACTAAATTAGAGAAAAATAACAAAATGAGCTTCGCGGATAACTACAAATTTGTTTTAAAAAACCTTTTTTGTTGTTTATTGTTTGCAAAAACTACTTAGATTGGGTTAACTAAGACAAAACCATTCAAGCAATTAATAAGGAAAAATACCTGCCATATTTATAATTTGGCAGGTACATTCTCTTTGTAAATAATTATTTCTTTTCTGAAAAACTTTTGTAACTTTAATAAAACTTGTAACAAATTTTTTTAAAGATACTTGGAGTACTTACATATTATATCTACCAAATTTTCATTTCCAGCTCCATATAAAATATAATTTTTTCAAATAATTGCTAACTCGGACTCTTAAACCGATCTCCAACGTCCACTTAAATTTAAAGAATTAGTTTTAATAATATACCTTACTAATAGTGTACAATTCTTATGAAAATTCACTACTATAACGCACTTGTTGCGTCCCGAACGTTCTTTCAGTGTCAATTTTTGCAACAAATTTTAAAACCATTGCATGTTTGAACAGAGAATGAAGAGATCCGGGAGAGGGGTGTACAGGGGGCTCTAGCATCAAGATTTTACATATCCTTCTGGAATATATGTGGCCTAAATTCTAACCTGAACTCCGTCCACCATTTCCTCCAGGCTAATAGGTCCCAACTCCTTTTCTTCACCAAAACCCAAATCAGTCCCAAAACAGCCACTAATCACCTTAATTTCCCGGGGTATGAGCTCCTCACTTCCTTTAGATTGCATGGAGGCGTGTGCGCATACGTCCGTAGCAATCTAATCTGCACAAAACTCGCCAATTTAGAAGCTGAAAGAAAATACATACTATGGATAAAACTCTCTCCCAGGGCTGCAACTAAATTCATCTGTTGCACTTACCGGTCACCTTCTGGCAACAACTTTGTCCACCTCTTTGACTAACTTCCTGAAAAAACCGACTATCTGATTTCCGAATATCCTTCCTCCGAGGTCACTATTTTTGGTGACTTCAATGTCCATAATAAGGAATGGCTAGGATCCTCAAAACCCGATCCACAAGGGAGATCAGCGGAGGCCTTTGCAGTCAGCAATTCTTTAGCCAATATAGTTCAGCAACTTACTTACTGTCCTCGCATCCCAACACACAGCTCAAATCCCTTGGATCTCCTTCTTACTACAAATCCTGACTTCTATATCAGTCACCGTCCCTCTTGGTCGCTCAGACCACGGCATGGTCACTGCTTCCTGCGCAATGCAACTCTCGGTTACACAGCCATCACACCCACGTATCGTTTGGCACTACAACTCCGCGAACTGGGGCGATATGGGGGATTAATTTTCCTCATTTCCATGGGCGTCTGTCTGCTTCTCGCATCCTAACCCCTCTGATATCTCACAAAACGTCACCGAAATCATCCAAGCTGGCATGGAATTATTTATTCCACGTACACAGAAAACCTATTTAGCCACTGACAAGCCCTGGTTCTTTAAATCCTGTGACAAGGACAGACTTGAAAAGGTCAATGCTCACAAAACGCTTCTACACAATCCCATTCAAGAAAACCGTCAAGCATCGTCATGCCTCGTTGTTCGCCGGCAATTCTACTCTCAACCCACCTCTAAATGTTCAACCGCCAACAGTCCCCAATGCCGCGCATAAAATTTTCAAAACTAAAAAGGTGCGAAAGATGCTCTCTTGTCTTAATACCAGGAAAGTCTTTGGCCTTGACGAGTTCCCATAAATTGTTCTCAAAAAATTCGCACCAGAACTTGCTCCTGTCCTGACTCGTTTGTTTAAGACATCTTACAATAGAGGCATGTTCCCTAGTAACTGGAAAACTGCTCGAGTACAACCCGTCCCCAAGAAACGATCCAAAGCGCTTCCTAGCAACTACATGCCTATTTCTCCCCTTTCAGTCGTCTTAAAAGTGATGGAAAACTATATAAACACCGAATTGCTAAAATTTCTTGAAAAACACAGTCTAATCTACGACAAGCAGTGTGGATTCCGTCAGCGCAGATCAACTGCCGATCTCCTTTCCTTTGGCACCCACTCTTGGAACAAGTCTATGGAACTACACGGTGAATCCCAGATTGCCAGACATATCCAAAGCATTAAACCAGGTCTGGAACGCAGCGCTGCTTAATAAACGTCCGGCCTATGGCTTACCAACAAAACTTTGTACCTGGACAGCAAATTTCCTCTCCAACCGAAGCATTTCTGTTGTCGTGGATGGCCATTACTCTAAACTATATCCAATTAATGCAGGAGTTCCTCAAGGTTCAACTTTAGCCCCTACTTGGTTTCTTCTCCACATCAATCACCTCTTCTCTAGCACAGTCAACACAATTCACAGTTACGCGAATGACAGCGCCCTCCACTCAATATACAATATTCTAAGCCTGTCTTTTAGCCCAATTAGATGATGATCGCAGACTCATGGAGGGTTCTGTCTCCGTGGATCTCCAAAAAATATTAGACTGGGGAAGTATAAATTTTGTACAATTCAACCCCACCAAATCTCAGTCTTGCTTTCTTTCTCATAAGAGATACACCAGCCCTAGACCCATCACAGTGAACAAAACCAAGTTATTAAAAGTAGTGAGTCTTTTTCACTTGTTGGCATTTCTGTGGATCAAAATCTCAATTGGCACTAACATGTCGTATCAATTGCAGAAGCGGCTGCTAAGAAATTAGGTTTCCTCTTCCGGGCTCGCAAATACTTTTCACCAGCTAATCTCTATACCTTATATACTTCACAAATAAGGACAAACCTCGAATACAGCTCCCACATCTGGGGTGCCGCTGACGCTTCTACAGTCGCTATCCTGGACTCCATTCAGAAGAGAGTTATACGTCTCATTGGTGACCCTACCCTCACCCAAAGGCTGCGATCCCTTGCTCACCGACGTGCCGTTGGTGACTTCTCTCTCTCTTTTATAGATATCTGCACGGGCACTGCTCAGAGGAGCTTTCCTCCATACTTCCTCCACCTGCTGCCCCCAACAGATCTACCAGGGGGACAGAGCGAATGCACCCTTTCACTGTGCAGGTCACCAGTCATAGAATATCTTGTTATGCCCGCTCTTTTGTCTTCCAAATTGTGGAATTCCTTGCCGGCACATGTTTTCTTTCTCTCCGAACCTCCAAAGCTTCAAGTCCAGAATTAATAAGTTGCCTCTTTCCTCCTTGTCGCCACCCACGGTACGATAGTATTTAGGCTGTAAGCCCTCATGGTGTGTTGTTGTAATAGAGAAATCTATATAAATAAATAAATAAATAATATATATATATATATATATATATATATATATATATATATATATATATATATATATATATATATATAGTATATATGTATGTATTATATCGATAAATAATGGGCCGATTTCGATAAAGTCTGGCATGTACCTTCCTTTTGTAAGTGGCTTGGATAAGTTCCTTAGTCAGGACAATCAGACTAGTTTTTCTGTGAAAATGTTTTCATTCTAAAAAAAATTTATCTCAAAAAACAAGAAGGCTATGATAACAAATTTGGTAGGTAGGTTGATGATATAAAAGGTAAACTATACACCAAAATTTATATTTCTATGTTACAAGAAAAAAAGTTATAATAAAATATTTGGTGCCAGATCATCTCTATGAAAATTCACTACCATAACGCTCTTGCTGCGTCCAGGCATTTTAATCTAATATTGACGGGTTTCGGATTTTTTAAAATAAATATGCACAACAATTGAGACACTTAATTTATTCCATTTGTCTGTTCCACACGTTATAAACATACGTCATTACCCAGCGGAACAGCTTCCGTTGGTTAATCTTAGATGTAGTTGGAGGTGGAAATGAGCACACCGCCAAACCATAAAACCTTTAGCCATGTTAATTGATTGAGTACACCCTGGATATTTAGCGATGGTCTCTGGAGTATTTAGACCCTTGTTTATAGGGCATTATACATTATTCCTTGGCCATTAACCTTATTTTAGTTTGCCTGGATCTGCAGCAAACATTATAATTGCACAAATAACTCATCATGGATTGCGGACGACCATGTGAATTTAGTGAGCCGGGTTTAGCATACGAGCCAGATATGGACTAGATGGAACTAGCTAACCAAATTAGCGACACGAGCTAAGTTTCCTGAACAAGGCAGCGCTACACGTCGCTTCATGTATCATCTAATTTGTCCTAACTACCAATTTCAAGTCCATTACATATATAAAGCTAGACGAACTTCCTTAGCAATGTTTGAAATCGAAATATCAGCACGTAATACAAAAATACACCTAAATCATCGTATATATAGGTGTCCCACATAAGGAGCAACACCGAGCAGGTGCTCGTGGCGGACCTTAAGATATGATGATTTTACCCAACTTACTTTTATACAAAGTTGCACCCTAAAAAGTAATAAGGGCTCGAAGTTTCCATAAAAATTAAAAAAAGTCTGGACGCAGCAAGTGCGCTATGGAAGTGAATTTTTATAAAAATGCTTTGAATAGCAAATATGTATTTTTAATTCAAACAGTCATCAATTTGGTTACCGGTGTAACCTATATAGTAGAAAGAATGTGTCATATTTTATCAAAATAACTTATTGTTTGAAAATGTACAAAAATTTACCGACAATAAACTTTAAATGTTAGTTTCCTAGCCAAACCTTAGGTTAATAGCAAAGTGAGTTATTGAAATTTGAAGTATTTAATGAAAATTTGCTACCAAAACGCACTTACTGCGTCTCGATTTTTTTCTTACAAAACTATTTCGATAAAATGCAATAAAATAATGGTGTTCGAACAAAATTTGTAGGCATCACCAGCGACTTATGGGCCAGCCTGTGATTGTCAAAATAATTTTATAAGATGCAGCTCCAGACACCTTTTAATTAGCTTACACAATTTTTTCTCGTCTCTTGTATAATAATAATTGTATTGAGTTTTACCGTAGAAATGCGTCACCGTGTATATATGTAAACAGATAAAAACTGAATAAACCCGGATATGGATTTTAGGAGACCTGGTTTGCGCTTTTTTGAAGAAATCTTTTAAAAATTTTAAAGTCGAGGTCACCTCATTGACGAAGTTTTTGTACGAAAATTAGCTAAAAATTAAGGACCGTTAAACCATAAGCAACTAAAACTACCGCCAAAGCATCAGATAGAAAATAACTAACCTGTTGCATATCAGCACTTTTTGTAAAACTTCGATCCTTTATATCTGTTGACGAAACATAACAAACACTGTTTCGTCCACCCACTAACATTAATAAAATCAGAATAATTTGCACTTGTATATTAAAATTCCCAAATAACATAAATAATTTGTAAACTGAAATTGAAAACGGATAAACAATCTAATGATATACGATAAGCGTCAGTTACAGCGTGTAACTCACCTGCATAATGATATCAAAGTTTTCGTTGCTAGGTAACGACTCAGACATACTAGATCTCATATACCTATAAACCAGTCTTTACCATTGTCAATGAAAAGCGGTGATATTAAAAATAAATGTTTCAAATCTGAGTAGCTCAATTTTCTGTAAACCTAGAAAGCTGAATTTTGGCACATACTTAGGTCTTTCCCAAAGCAACACGTCGACCAAATTTCATCGAAATATCTTTGTAATTTTTGGAGAAAAAATTTTTTTTCGAAAGAAAACTCAAAATTTTCCCATAAAACCTTGTGAGATTTTCCTGGATAACGAACTCGTCCAAGCTATTAATGAAAGAAAGGCAGTTGCCGAGTTTCATCAAAATCGGTAAATAATTTTTTGAGTGAAAAAATGTTTGCAGTCTCACCATCGATACCTCTCTTAGTGATTTTTTTTAAATAAAAAATTCACTAAAAATACCTCGAGAACCGTTTGACCTACAAAAACCAAATTTGGCACGTGGAACATCCTCAACATGATACCTAACTGATGGTGAGATGAAAAGTATCCAAGATCTGTGAAAATCAATTCTGGTTAAATATGTAATTTTCGTGAAAGAAATTGTTTGCAAATTTCCATGTGAACATATTTTTTTGAATTTTTCTCAACAAGCGTTTTGTTAATAATTATATCCTGGAAGTTTAAATAGCTTAAACACGTTTGTCGGCCTGGGAAATCAGACCTGTTTTTCTGAAACATTTAAAGTTTATTTTCGGAGATTTTTTTGTACTTTTTTTAAACAATAAAGTTATTTTGGTCAAACATGGTGCGTAAGTATTAGTATAAGGGGCTACCGTTTATCCAATTTAATGCCTTTCATTAAATAAAGACATATTTGAGATTTAAAACATATTATCAAAATTCACTACCATGGTACTGAACTATCCAAACGCAGCTGCAACGATCAGGAGGTCGCTGATCTGGACCACATAATATTTATGTGTCCAATAAAAATACATAAGCGAGATATAAATTATTGTTGCCGTTTTAGCTAATCATCCAAAAAAGATCAATATGCCCTACAATCTCATGAAGTTATTGACAGAGAACTACAAATCAATCTCAGTAGCAGTGGTTAAGTTTTTTAAAGATAGATACAAAGTTAGACCTATAGGTAACAGATGTATAAAAAATAATTTAAAATACCCTCAGAAACTAAGAGGTAAAGAAAACAATTGTACAAGTTGCTCTAGTTAAACAAACAAAACACAAAATTGTTAATAGCTGCTAAGTGTTCTACTGTTTCCCTCCATATTATTTAATAACCTGTCTAAACCGTGGTCCTGTCTCGTCTGTGTAAAGTCGTCCTGAAGGGCCCCTGTTTGTCCTTTTATATATGTGTATACAAATATATATATATATATATATATATATATATATATATATATATATATATATATATATATATATATATATATATATATATATATATATATATATATACATATATATATATATATATATATATATATATATATATATATATATATATATATATATATATATATATACATATACATATATATATATATATATATATATATATATATATATATATATATATATATATATATATATATATATATATATATATATATATATATATATATATATATATATATATATATATATATATATATATACAAAAAGGTCGGGACGCAGCAAGTGCGTTATGGTAGTGAATTTTCTTAAAAGGTTTTAATAGAAAATATGTCTCTTTAATGCAAGCAGGAAGCAATTTGGCATAATCTATATAGTATGAACAAGGTACCATATTTTACCAACATAACTTGTTTGAAAATGTATGAAAATTTTCCGAAAATAAACTTAAAACATTTCCGAGAAAACTCGTTTCCTAACTGACGAACATTAGGTTAAAATTGCGTTATTGGATTTTGAAGCGTTTAATGAAAATTCGCTACTAAAACGCACTTACTGCGTCTCCATTTTTTGGGCCACTCTGTGGTTGTCAAAATAATTTTATAAGATACAGCTCAAAACACCCTATAGGTAACGTATACCATTTTTTCTCGTATATTGCATAATAACAATTATATTGAGCTTTACCGCAGAAATGCGTCACACTGTGTATATATATATATATATATATATATATATATATATATATATATATATATATTATAATATATATATATAATATATATATATATATATATATATATATACATATACATATATATATATATATATATATATATATATATATATATATATATAATATATATTATATAAAAAACAGAAGTAAACCGGATATGGATTCTAGGGGGGCTAGTTTGCGTTCATTTGAAGAAATATTTTTAGAATTCAAAAGCCGCGGTCTCCTCAGCAACGAATTTTTTCTATGAAAATTAGCTAAAAATTATAGACAGTAAAACCATAAATGTAACTAAAACTACTTCCAAAGCATCAGAGAAAGGGTCTATTTTAATGAATTTTCTGGAAATATTAAACTGCTGAAACTTAAGAGTTTGCAGAACTCTTTACATAATCCGTATTTCTTTCAGGTTCTTTGCCTAAATGTTGCCAATTTTGACGTTTCAAATCGCGACTTTTTACAGACCTAAATTTTATATATATATATATTATATATATATATATATATATATATATATATATATATATATATATATATATATATATATATATATATATATATACATATACATATATATATATATATATATATATATATATATATATATATATATATATACATATACATTATATATATATATATATATATATATATATATATATATATATATATATATATATATATATATATATAATTGACACTGACGCTGGATGTGGGTTCTAGGGAGCCTAGTTCGCACTCATTTGAAGACATTTTTTCTAAATTCAAAAGTCAGGATCTCCTCGTTAGTGAATTTTTTAAAGAAAATTCACTAAAACAAGCAGTTGTGAAGCCACGGGAAAAGCCTACGACTGTATTAAATATGAAACGGTTTCACTCAGTTAGGGTAAGAAGCAACCAGATATGCTATTCAAATTGAATTAAGTCCTAAAACTTTCATCTCCTCTTTGTATAATTATTTGTATAAAAAAACTCGCTAAAAAATTCATCCGAATAACAACAATCTGATTAGATAACGGTAAAGTGAAATAAGACTGTAAAAAAATTGAAAAAGTAAAGCCACTAACTAAGATTCGAACTCGTCATGCAGGAGTCAATTGAAATTTCCAATTTCAAAATATTTATTCATAATTCATAGGTTAAAAATATTACAATATGTTAGGTAGAAAGTTTTAGTCTATAAACAGAGATAACTAGACATCTAACAATATTATTTTACAATTTCCTTAGTATATACATGGCTCCTATCTTAAGATTTATCCATGGTTTATGTTTACATATTTTGAATATAATAAAGAAGATATGTATATATATATATATATATATATATATATATATATATATATATATATATATATATATATATATATATATATATATATATATTCTTAAGAAAAGTGCTATCTATGGTTTTTATGTTGTTCCTACGGAGTCAATTGAAATTGATTATCCGATATACAGGGACTTAGGTCACTGAGTTATGCTCTACATGTGTCTACTAGCAGCTATATCCCGTAATACATTGGTTCAATGTTTTAAAATTTACACAAAACCGATTCCATATGTTACTCATTTCACTTGCTATAATTCTTGTACTGATTATCTTCAATATGATGTTAAATGTGTCCCTCGGCGTATGGTGTTCTGCGATATCTTAATCCCCCAGAATTGGATTTTTTGGCTTTAATGTATCATGTTCACGCATTTGTTGCACGATATTCTCAAAAATTTTGTTAGAAATACAGTCTCTCCGTGAAGGGAATATTTATTGCGGTACAAACGAATAGCGGCTCTTGCATTTTGCTGAACTTGTCCATAAATTAACAACATATCAGTTAATTCACTCTATAAAGTCTCCACAAATGGCATTTTTAATACTTATTACTTACTTACATAAGATATTTTTTTAAGTAAGCGTCAAAAATTATAATCACTTGACAGGTGGCAGTAGTTTTTAATATTCCAATGGACTCTTTTATATTGCATAGTAGAAGCATTCAATACGATTTAACATGAAGCAACCGTATCTAGTGCTGTACGAAAATCAATCAAACGGAAATAAATGCAAGTATCCGAGCAAGTGGTGTACAGTTTTAACATTTTTTGTAATAATTAGTATTGTCTTTAATTTTAAATGCTAGGTACTCTTTTCTTACCACGCAAGCTTAAAAATAAAATATCTCGTAAATCGTAAAGTTTATCGATTTAATTCAGAGGTACATTTTTGATGTACGACTAAGCTGAGAATAAGCACCATGTACCAAATTATCAAGAATATTAATACCAAAAAAGTTATGATGAAATAATGGTAAAGAAATGAATAAAATTGCATGATTCTACGCCACTGATCCATATACTAACAGGAGTTTATCATCAAAAAGTGTAGTTAGGTAAATATTTTAACTGAACCAAGATTTATTCAAATGGTAGACTGAAGATCAACCCAGGCTTCAGGGGCCACTGCAAAATTCAGGAGATCGTGAAGGAGCCCATGCTTGAAATGAGGTCAGACTTCGCGAGCCCACGAATCTGCAGGGAAAATAACTTTACAGTGGAAATCCCCGACCGCGAGGCATGGCGGGAAGAGACGCTGGGCATACCACGTGGCGCGCTCGTCTGGTTCACGGACGGATCCTGCGGGGGGCGTGGTACGGGGGCAGGTGTTTACTCGGAAGGACCGAGGGTAAGTCATAGTATTTCCCTCAGAGCCCATGCAACGGTCTTTCAGGCGGAATTGTACGCCATTCTGCACTGTGTGCGGGAGAACAAGCGAAGGGGCTACACCAACAAGCGGATCGTCATAGCCATAGACATCCAGGCAGCCCTTAAGGTCCTAAGTAGCCTACGGGTAAATTCCTGGCTGGTGAGTGAGTGACCTGGCTGGGCAGAATGAGGTCACCCTCATCTGGGTGCAAATGAAGAAGCTGACAGTCTCGCGAAGAGAGGGTCAGCAGAACCATTTATGAGACCAGAACCGGTTCTGGGCATGACAAAGAGCACTGTCAGGGGAGCCATTAAGTCCTGGGTCAGAAACCAACACAAGGTGTACTGGGCAGACTGTCCAGGGCTCAGACATGGGAAGTCAATAATTGACGAACCCAGTTCAAAGAGAAATGTGGAGCTGCTAAATCTTAACAGAGGACAGCTCAGAAATATAACAGGTCTCTTGCCGGGATACACGGCCGTCAAGAAACACCTGCATAAAATGGGGCGGTACGAAGGGGACCTCGCATGCAGACTCTGCGGCGAGGGGGAGGAAATAGCCCAGCACATCTTGTGCGAGTGTAAAGCTCTGGACCGCAAAAGACAACTGATCTACGGTCAGTCTAGACCGGAGACAGAGCAATATAAAACTTCACCCTACCAATCGCTGTGCAGACTAGTTCAAGGCACAGTGATTTTGGAATGTGTGGAGTAAGACTAAGGGTATGCACTATCAACCCAAGGCTGCAGTGCTATCTCGGCGGCAAAGCCGCGAACGAGCCCTGAGGGAAAGAAAGATTTATTTAAATCGAAAAAGCCCGGTTTTAGGATACAGGGAAAACCACAATTCTGAACAATTTTCTTGCACACCTTGCATCTTAAAAATTGGGTCGTTTTAGAGCTATATATATATATATATATATATATATATATATATATATATATATATATATATATATATATATATATATATATATATATATATATATATATATATATATATATATATATATATATATATATATATATATATATATATATATATATATATATATATATGTCTTATTTTTGACCAAGGAATCTCCCATTTAAGCAATACATGTTTTTGAAACACCCTATATAAACATAAATATTTTAATTTGCTAGATTCTAAGGTTTTTTCAAAATTTAAAAGTCGAGATCTCAAATGTGAAATTTTCTCATGAAAATTCGCCAAAAAGAAATAACAACACGGACTATAAAATTTTTCGCAATAAACCCGTAGTTACTGAAAATAACAAATTTTCCAAATGCGTGTTTTCTCCCGCTTGCTAAATTAAACGGTTGACACTTGCCCCACATATTTCACAACAAGTTGATGTTGGTAAATTTAACTCAACATAACTGTTCAGATGTCCCTCATCATAGCTGACAATCAAACCAATGTTTGGTTTGTATTGTGTAACTGAATCGATGTCGATGCAACTGAATCATCCCCATGTGTCTGTTATCAAATTGAGAATTATATATCTCTTGACGCTTCCGACATTATTGCATTCGCCCTGTATTGATTTAATTTTAGATCTTTGTTGGAAACAATAAAACGACTCAAACACAAGCTGTAACGTTTACAATAGAATAACAGAACACCTATAAAATCGATACTAATATCAAGCGTAAAACGGAGAAATAAACATTTACCGCTGGATGCCAGGCTATTCTCTGGAATTTTTGTTTTGTAGAAATTTATGACAAACGTTTCCGATCGGAGATATGCATTACACAAGTAATTAAAAGATCATAAAATGATAAAAATATCGAGCATTAAAATAAACACAGGGAAACATTCAACAACGAATGGTTTTTATTCTTCATAACAAGATTTAAAATCAATTGGAGATAAATATTTGTCTAAAATTTATTACTAGATACTACGAGGGTATATTGATATCTAAATAGTCTGTAAACTTTCATGGTCTATTACTAAAGCAGCAAGGAAAACAAAGCACCAGATTTTGGCAGTAAACGGTTGAATGTAAATAATGTCATTGAAAATTGTTGGATTTTAATTATTTAAAAAGTAGGTGAGGCGGACATGATGGACGCAGCCATTGGGGGGTGAATGAGGTAATTGAGCGGGGGGAGCGGCACGGCGGCCCGAAGAAGAATTTTTTTTTGAACGTCCTCGGGCGGGAACGGTAAGCTGTACGAGAAAAAAGGTCCGTCCGGAACGTAAACGGGCGGATTCTATCGAGGCAAAACTCTTTTGAGGATGTTGGGGTGAAAAAAATTGGCGAAACAAGAGCAAAAACCAGATTCTCGACCTAAAAGGGTGCTCCGATGAGAGGTCTATCTCCTCTGAAGATACGGCACTACAAAACGCACCAGTTCCAAAAACGGAATCTCCAGAAAATTTTACATCCAGTAGGCCGGTTTTTAGTAAAATTTTATTTAAAAAAATCACTAACAGAGAGGTATCGATGGTGAGACTTTGCAAAAAAATTTTCAATTGAGCGCGAATTACGACCCCTAGAACCCATATCCGAGGTCAGTTTCAATTTTTATATGTTTATATATATATATATATATATATATATATATATATATATATATATATATATATATATATATATATATATATATATATATATATATATATATATATATATATATATATATATATATATATATATATATATATATATATATATATATATATATATATATATATATATATATATATATATATATATATATATATATATATATATATATATATATATATATATATTGCTATGGTATTTATTTTAGTATACCTGCAAATATTTATTTTAGAGCTGAGAACATATATCTTAATCATCAGGTTGGGTTCATTATAATTACAGCTAGCTTCTACTAATTAAAATTCATTAATATGTACTATTTAAATTCATTTATTGATTTTTACTTGATCAAAAATTAATTTCGCTATGCACAGATGGCTATACAACAGTTTTACTGATTAATTATTAACGAAAAACAATACTTCTGGTTAATTACAATCTGTTATACATTCCATTTAATTCATTACACAAATTTTACGGTGTCTAGGTGACACACATTAAATACAAACAAAAACATTTAAAGCATTCATTACATAAACATAAATTGAAAAATCCTATTAAAACATTCAGGTAACATTATAAATAATTACACAATTACCGGTTAAACATTGATATAACATAAGCAATATACATCGACAATTCTACAGAGATCACAGTCTCTTTCTGTTCATTTCAAGCAAATTTTTGCTTATTGAAATTTATTGGCACTCAATCTTTAATTGGTGCTGTTAAAATGGTGAAATTCAAACCGCACTGATCAATTTAGGAAAAGAAAACACTTACTGAAACATTTTCCATTGGATTATATATTGTTTTTCCATTATTACTGTCCATTATTAATTATTATTATTTTTCTAATTTGTCCATGCCATATTTTACTGCCCATTTATTGATTATTAATGGATTTAATTTATTAACATGTTGATATATTCCATATTCGTAGCCCTCTGGAGGTTTTTTATAATCTCCCTTCGATGCACTCTGGAATCTCTTATGTCAACTTACATAATGATGACGATGATCACATGATCTGGTGAAATGATGCCGATGAATTCACTTGATGAAAAGACCCCGGACACTCCCGGACTGTTGCTTTTATTAACTTTCTTACAGGTGAAAAAACGCTATTGTTCATCAAACCACCTGTGTTTGAGCTTTCCGTCAAACCTTTAGTGTCTTTTTACGTTTTTTTCTTGCGCGCACATATACCTTAATACTACATAAAGTTTTGTTTTTACAAATGACCTCTGCTCTTTTAATACATCGAGCCTTTAGGTAACTTGGTCATACCTATTTTTACACACAATAAATCAACAGAATTGCATTTATTAGCTATAATCTCATTCTCCCTACAAAAACTGAAGCATTGTTCTTGGTTTCTTTACGGATATTTCTAGAATATATATTTTTTTATTACTCGAATGAAACTTAACATCGAGGGTTGCTACATGGGTCACTGACATTCATGTCGGGCATTGACATCTCATGCTACACTCTTTGGTTGCTACATTAGGGTGTATACATTTATTTTATATATACTAGGATGTATAAATTTCCCGTTTTCTCATTAAAATTTCGTAATCTTTTCTATCATTTGCTATCTGTAGCATATATATATATATATATATATATATATATATATATATATATATATATATATATATATATATATGTATCCATCCGATAACTCAAAAAATAATTAACAGATTTCGATGAAACTTGGCAAGTACCTTTCTTTTATTAATGGCTTGGATGGGTTCGTTAGCCAGGAAAATGAGACAGGGTTTTCTGGAAACATTTTGTTTTTTTTTCGAAAAAAAATTTTTTCTCCGAAAATTACACAGCTGTTTTAATGAAATTTACTGGGTATGTTTCCCTGGGAGAGGCCTTACTAAATACCAAAGTTCAACTTTCTATGTTTATAAAAAATTGAGTTATTCAAATTTTGAATTTTCTTTCGCAATTTTTTTTTCTCCGAAAATTACAAAGGTATTTTAACGAAATTTGGCGGATATGTTGCCTTAGGAAAGACCTTACTACGTACCAAAACTAAACGTTCTAAGTTTATGGAACATTGAGTTATTCATATTTGAAGCATTTAATAAAAATTCACTGCCATAACGCACTTGCTGCGTCCCGAACTTTTTTCTTTTAAAGTCGGCGGGATTTTTTTTAATTACACACCAAAGTTGAAGAAATCTCTGGAGAGCGGCTGGTTTTGCGTGAAATTAGTCTCCATTGAAAAAATTACGTCAGTGGAATTTTTGACAGAGAGGGTTTAAAAATGACTTGCCAACATTCGCCACACTTTTCACGCTGATCACCACGTGTACGTTACGTCCGGAATTAACGCGCGATTCACTATAAAAAATTACGTTTTTATCCACAGATTGGGTCAATTGAGTGAATCTATTAATTAAAGATGTTTTTAAATGGATTATTTTCACCTATGTTTTAGGTCAACAATATCATTTACAATAATTATTGCTTGTTGCATTTCATCTGACAAATGTCATGTTGTCATAAAGCGTTTTAGGAGTATTCTCCAAGTCTGTATGCAGTATGGACAAGTTTCACCAAGTAAGGGCAACAACAATCAATGAGTTTTAGGAGAAGATCATCTATAGTTTTTTCAACAAGTTAGGTACTATCTGTTTGTGTGAGCGTAATTATTTATCAACTGATGATTAATGAGATGGTGAGTAAGCTCAATTTCTGTGTATAAAATAATATATGTTAATAAATAAAATAATAATAAAATAATCGATTTTAGTTTTCCCATTTTTACATAGTGATTTTTTGAACACGTTTATATGCAATTTTTATTAGTTTTCCATATATTATTTAATTCTAAATGGTTTCGAAACGTTGATAATGTCTATTAGCGAATTAAAAAAAAATCGCTAATGAGGAGATATGTGTTTATATATATATATATATATATATATATATATATATATATATATATATATATATAATATATATATATATATATGTATATATATATATATATATATATATATATATATATATATATATATATATATATATATATATATATATATATATATATATATATATATAATATATATATATATATATATATATATATATATATATATATATATATATATATATATATATATATATATATATACATATATATATATATATATATATATATATATATATATATATATATATATATATATATATATATATATATATATATATATATATATAGACAAAGAAGTTATGGGCAGTTAAAAAATAAATTTTGGAGTTTTCCTCAAAACGTCAAACTCGCAATTTTAAACGTCAAAATTGCCAATGTTTAGGCAAAGAACGTGAAACAAATACGGATTGTGAAAAGAAAATGTTGCAAGAAAAGTGTTCTGCAAACCCTTAAGTAAGTGCGGCTTGGTAGCGAATTTTCGGTAAATTTGCAGTTTAGCTACCGAACGCTTTTCAAAAAACTGTTTTCAAAAACCTGCCTAGGGCCCCCCTGGATCCACAAACCCCAAGAAAAATGTTTTGTTCACAGCCCCCAAGGAAGTTACGGGACCAGGAGTGAGTAGGGGTGTATAATTTTTTTTAGCTAATTTTCGTAGAACAAATTCCTTGATGCATTTTTCCTTTTTTTTGTCGAAATATGATGCGTTTGTAAGAAAAATATGGACGCAGTAAGTGCGTTTTGGTAGCGAATTTTCGGTAAGTTTGCAGTTTAGCTCCCAACTGCTTTTCAAAAAACTGTTTTCAGAAACCTGTCTTCAAGACCTAAACGGGAAATAAGTTTTCAGTATACTAATTACAATATTGTAATAAGTTTTGAGTATTTTATAGCCAATTTCGGTAACCACATGATTTAATTTTATTATATCTTAATTGTTGCAATAAATTTGAAAACGATAATATTTTTGAATAGAGAACGAACAGAAAATTCTAATAAAACGGGCTTGAAAGCTATCTCTTTCACATCTTGAAGCCATATCCCCCTTAAACCCTTCCCACCCCGCACAGCACCCCTATCCCCCCAGGTGCCGTAACTTCCTTGGTGGGTAGGAACAAGACATTTTTCTTGTGGTTTATGCAGCGAGGGGGGTTGTATGCACGCGAGGGGGAAGCAAAATCCCAACGACGAAACAGAACAACAATTTTTTCAAAAGCGTTCGGGAGATAATCTGCATATTTTCCGAATTTTCGTTAAATCTGGAACGGATGTCATTTTTAAAACTAAAAAGGTACGAAAGATGCTCTCTTCTCTTAATACCAGGAAAGCCTCTGGCCTTGACGAGATTCCAGCGATTGTTCTCAAAAAATGCGCACCAGAACTTGCTCCTGTCCTGACTTATCTGTTTCAGACGCTTAGAATAGAGGCATATTCCCTAGTAAAACTCCTCAAGTGATGGAAAAGTACATAAACACCAAATTAGTAAAATTTCTTGAAAAACGTGTCTCTTTAGCCCAGCTAAAGAGACAGATTTAGAATATTGTATATTTGAGTGGAGGGTGCTGTCGTCCGCGTAACTGTGAACTGGGTTGGATGTGCTAGAGAGGAGGTCATTGATGTAGATAAGAAACAAAGTAGGGGATAAACTGAACCTTAAGGGACTCCTGCATTAATTGGATACAGTTTAGAGGAATGGCCATCCACGACAACAGAAATGCTCCGGTTGGGGAGGAAATGTGCTGTCCAGGCACAGAGTTTTGGTGGTAGGCTATAAGCCGGAAGATTACTGAGCAGCGCTGCGTGCCAGACCTGGTCGAATGCTTTGGATATGTCAAGAGCGACAATCTGGGATTCACCGTGTAGTTACATAGACTTGTTCCAAGAATGGGTGACAAAGGAAAGGAGGTCGGCAGTTGATTTGCGCTGACGGAATCCATACTGCCAGTCGTGGATTAGACTGTGTTGTTCAATAAATGTTAGTATTTGGGTGTTTATATACTTTTCCACCACTTTAGAGACGACTGAAAGGAGAGAACTAGGCATGTAGTTGCTAGGAAGCGCTTTGGATCATTTCTTGTGGACAGGTTGTACTCAAGCAGTTTTCCAGTTACTAAGGAATATGCTTCTATTGTAAGATGTCTCTAAACAGACGAGTCAGGTCAGGAGCAAGTTCTGGTGCGCATTTTTTGAGAACAATTGCTGGGATCTCGTCAAGGACAGAGGCTTTCTTCGTATTAAGAGAATAGATCATCTTTCGTACATTTTTAGTTTTGAAAATGATATTCGTCATTTTATACGCGACATTGGGGACCGTTGGTGGTTGAACATTTGGAGGTGGGTTGAGAGTAGAATTTCCGCACACAACGTGGCAAAAAGTACTCTTGCAGAAATTATTACCAATATATTTAGCAAGAGTCCAGAAAGGTTTGCCACCGTTGGAGCAAACTTTGTTTTTCATGTGGTTACTAAACGAGTTTTTTGTCTCAGAAAGAATGCGGACATAGCGGTTTCTTGCGTCGTTAAATGCTTGACGGTTTTTTTGACTGGCATTGTGCAGAAGCGTTTTGTGAGCTTTGAACTTTTCAAGTTTGGCCTTGTCATATGATTTAGAGAACTAGGGCTTTTGAGTGACTAAAGAGGTTTTCTGTGTACGTGGAATAAATAATTTCATGTCAGCTTGGATAATTTTGGTGACGTTTTGTGAGATATCAGAGGAGTCAAGATGAGAGAACCAGACAGACGCCCATGGAAATGAGGAAAAGTATTCCGCATTTCGTCCCAGTTCGCGGAGTTGTACTGCCAAACGATACGTGAGTGTGATGACTGTGTGACCTCGGGTTGAATCGCGCAGATGGCAGTGACCATGCCATTGTCTGAGCGACCAAGAGGGGCGGTGACTGATATCTTATAGCATTCAGGTATTGCAGTAAGAAGGAGATACAAGGGATTTGAGCTGTCTGTTGGTATGCGAGGAAAGTAAGTAGGTTGCTGAACCATATTGGCTAAATGATTGCTGACTGCAAAGGCCTCCGCTGCTCTCCCTTGTGGATCGGTTTTTGAAGGTCCTATTACTATGAACATAGAAGTCACCAAGAATGGTGACCTCAGAGGAAGGATATTCAGAAATAAGATGGTTGGTTTTTTCAAAAAGGTAGTCAAAGAGCTGGACAAAGTTCAAAGTTGTTGTCAGAAGGTGACCGGTAAATGCAACAGATGAACTATTATAATTATGAAAAAAACTCGGGACGCAGCAAGTGCGTTATGGTAGTGAATTTTTATTAAATGCTTCAAATTTAAATAACTCAATTTTCTATAAGTTTAATTTCAATACGTAGTAAGGTTTTTCCTAAGGCAAGATATCCACAAAATTTCATTAAAATAACTTTGTAATTTTCGGAGAAAAAAATTTTTTTCGAAAGAAAATTTAAAATTTGAGTAACTCAATTTTCTCTAAACTTAGAAAGTTGAATTTTGGTACGTAGTAAGGTTGAGGCAACATATATAGTAAATTTCATTGAAACAGCTTTGTTACTTTCGGAGAAAAAAAAAATTTTCGAAAGAAAACTCAAAATTTTTCCGGAAAACCCCGTCTGATTTTTCTGGATAACGAACTCATCCAAGCCATTAATAAAAGACAGGCAGTTGCCAAGTTTCATCGAAATCGGTTAATTACAGCTACTGATGAAGACAACTTCGTTGTCGAAATACGTATCAAAGATAGCGCATAACTCTGTTATTATTGTTGTAGTTTTTGGGGTTATTCTACTTTTTGTTTCAGTTTCCAGCCACAATGTCCAGTCTCAGTCTTTTGTCAATAAAAATTATTATTATTTGTTATTTTTTGAGATTTCAGATGTTTTTACGAAAATTGGCTACCATAACGCACTTGCTGCGTCTAGATTTTTTGAACTGCAATTTGCTTTTTACAGTACATACCAACAAAATATCAATCAGATTTTGGACCATATCACATCGTCTTCTATTTTAACACTAAAATAAATTTAATATTGAATGAGACAAACTTTAATTACTTTTAGTAGTACCAATCATAATAAAAATATGTCTAGTCAAAGTAACAAAACCCGATAAATCTTAGGCGATTTTAATATAAATATGCTGAATAATGAAAATCCTGCTACTGCACAATTGAATGCATTATTGGAACTGTTAGGCCTTACGCAACTAATTGTTATGCCCACAAGAGTCACCGAACGGACTGAGTCACTGATTGATCTTATTTTAGTTTCTGATCCCTCTATAGTACTAAATTCGGGAAATATTGAACTCCATATTTCCGATCATGAGCTGGTATACTGTGTCATCGACATGAGCTGTAAATTCGAACCGTTTTTTGTAGAGTATAGGGACTTTAGTCGTTTTAACATGGATAATTTTGCCAGTGATTTGATATCTATTCCCTTTTATCAGATTTATAGTATTGCCAATGTAGATCAGAAAGTTTACTTTCTTAACAAATGCATTGTTGATTTGTTTAATACACATGCGCCCTTAAATAAATCAAAGATTACAAAACCCAAGAAACCGTGGATTACTGACAATATTAGGCTGTTGATATCGCTTCGTAATAAGGCTAAGGATAGATTCAAAAGCACCAAACTGCCATCCCACTGGGACTACTATAAACAGCTGAGAAACTATACGGAGGTGGCAATTAAAAATGAAAAAAAAGCCTACTTTGGCTATAAATTTAGAAATGCTGATACAAGGACAATGTGGCACGAACTGCGAAGACTTGATATTGGTGGCAGGGGTCATGCAAACCTACCAACCCATTTAAAAAATGCCGATAATATTAATGATTATTTTATCAATAATGTACCTAGGTCGACTAATGATGGCTCTCAGTTGATTGAGTACTATTCCAGAAATACACTGAATGGCATGACACCTAGCTTTGAATTTAATTTAGTAGATGATAACGAAATTTTACGGATTATAGACAAAATAAAAACTAGAGCAGTGGGCACGGACACTATCAGTTTGATAATGATAAGGTACTGTTGCCCACAAGTTATTCCTTATATTACTCATATAGTAAACACATGCATTGCAACTGGTGTCTTTCCATCACAGTGGAAGCAGGCATATATTATTCCTTTTCCTAAGATTCCAAACCCAGAGACTCCCAGGGATTTACGTCCAATTAGTATATTACCCATTCTTTCAAAGATTTTCGAACATGTAATCTATCAACAACTAAATAGGCACTTAGATCGGTATCCCATTTTGCCGTCGCATCAGTCTGGCTTCAGACACTTGCACAGTTGTACGTCGGCCTTGGTGAAGGTTTCAGATGATATCTTGGAGTCTTCAGACAGTAACAAAGTAACGGCACTAGTACTGTTGGATTTTACTAAGGCATTCGATACTATCAACCATAATTTACTTGTTTCTATTTTACATTTCATTGGTCTGAAAACGACTGCACTGGACCTCATTTCTAACTACCTGGAGGGTCGAACCCAGTCTGTGAAAATAGACGGCAATTACTCGCAGACGCGTTTAGTTAGTGTCGGTGTTCCACAAGGGTCAATTCTTGGTCCCCTATTATTTAGTATATATACGAGCAACACGTTTCGTAAGCTTCAACATTGTCAGTTTCATATCTATGCCGATGACACGCAGCTATATTTGTCGTTCGAAAGGGCAAAGGTTCGTGAGGCGGAGGCCAAGATCAATTGTGATCTGGCGAACTTGACGCAGTTTTCGATGGAACATTCTTTGTTTCTGAATCCATCCAAATCTAAAGTGCTATTGTTTGGTAATAAATCATCTGTAGCTGAAATAGCTGAGAATTTTGTTGTGGAAATAAATAACGTCGTAATACCTATCGTCGAGAGTGCTAGTAATTTGGGAGTTACTTTTGAAAATAACTTTAGGTTTACTAGTCAGATTTCAAAATACTTAAGAAGATCATATGCTGCCTTAAAACTACTGTATCCCCATAGAAATTATTTATCTGTTAAAACGAAAGCGATGCTATGTGACACGTTGGTCTTGTCGCACTTTTTGTATGCTGCACCACTGTACTATCCCTGTCTTGATGTAGTCACCAGGAACAGAGCACAGAAAATTCAAAACTCGTGTCTCAGGTATATTTTTGGATTGCGACGTAGGCAGCATGTATCACATAAATTAAATGAATTAAAGTGGCTTAATATGGGTAACAGACTGAAGTTAAATACGTTATGCTTCTACCATCAGGTTGTTTTTAATAAAAAACCTGCCTATTTGTACGATAAAATCCGCTTCAGGACTGACATTCACAACATAAATATCCGCAACCGTGATTACATAACACCTCCTCACCATAAAACCTCTCTTTTTGAAAGATCGTATAGTTACAATGTTCCAAAGCTTTATAATGCGATACCAAATGAACTTAAGAGGCTAAAAATTGAACAGTTTAGGAAGCATTTGTTTGACTACCTGTATAGTACACAGTAAATGGTACTTGATCATTTTTCTTTTTTTTTTTTGTAATCGGGAATAATTTGGGAGATATGATGACTTTTCGGTTAAGATATTATTCTAGTTAAGTGTTTAGGCTAGGTTAAAGAATCGCTAAAATATTAAATGTAAGATACCTAGGTAAGCGAATTAGTCCGGGGGGCAGAAGGATCTTCTGCTTGCTTGATCGCAACCTAGTGGTTTTCCTCTGTTTATGTACCTAATTAATTGCAACGAATGAACTGTTTATTTTTTGTAATGAAGGAAAATAAATTTCTATTATTATTATTATATATATATATATATATATATATATATATATATATATATATATATATATATATATATATATATATATATGTATGTATATATATATATATATATATATATATATATATATATATATATATATATATATATATATATGTATGTATGTTGATGAAATTTGGTAGACTAATTGCTCTGATAGAGACACGAAGTCACAGGTGGACGTGCCGCCACCTAGTTGCGGAACCAAGTAGTATGTTGTCACGCCAGCTGCAAATAACACAAAGTGTTAAAAAAATAGAGACTGTATACAACTAACTAACAATTTGAACAATTGTCAGCCCTGGCCCATTTCTACCCCAATATAGGGACAAAGTATGTAAGGCTAGATGCATTCTCACAACAATTAGAACCGTAGACCGGTTTCGCTCTCCTTAGAGCTCTTCAGTGCGGCATACTAATTGCAGCAAAAATGCACCTAAAGTAATATGGCTATAGTATAGCCAGCCTTTCAACACTAAGTGAGTGATGGACATGCCGCCACCTAGTTGCGGAACCAAGTAGTATGTTGTCACGCCAGCTCTAAATAGCACAAAGTGTTAAAAAAATAGAGACTGTATACAACTAACTAACAATTTAGAAAATTGTCAGCCCCGTTCTAATTGTTGCGAGAATGCATCTAGCCTTACATACTTTGTCCCTATGTTGGGGTAGAAATGGGACAGGGCTAACAATTTTCTAAATTATTAGTTAGTTGTATACAGTCTCTTTTTTTTAACACTTTGTGTTATTTGGAGCTGGCGTGACAACATACTATTTGGTTCCGCAACTAGGTGGCGGCACGTCCACCACTCACTTAGTGTTGAAAGGCTGGCTATACTATAGCCGTATTACTTTAGGTGCATTTTTGCTGCAATGAGTGTGCCGTACTGAAGAGCTCTAATGAGAACGAAACCGGTCTACGGTTCTGATAGAGACTTTACTTTATTACTTTCATAAAGGTTTCTAGGTAACTGGCAAATTGAGTTAATGAAAATTAAAGCATCCAATGAAAATTCTCTATCATAACGCACTTGCTGCGTCCAAAACTTTTTAATTTTAGGGGCAACTTGGTATAGAGTTAAGTAGGGTTAACTCATCATATTAGGGTCATCTACGAACGTACCTGCTCTGTGACGGTCTTGACATGGTACACTCTGTGTTTTATTCCACAATATTACTTTTTCTAATGGACATCTTCAATAAAATTTGGTACATAGCCGTTGTAAGGAGTACTAAGGACAGTGGCCTATTACTCATTTTGCTTAAAAGGTTACTAGTCTTATTATAAATTTTTGGTGCTGTAAAACTGCTATACTAGCCTTTGATTCAATAATAAAAAATGTTACATTTTGTTTTACAATGCAACTTTTTACGTCCTTCAGTTTAAAAAAAAGTTTTTTAATGGGTATTGAGGTTTCAAATGAGCCACATTGCATATTTAATTCCCCCTTTGTAATAATAGAAACCAAATCTTTGAGAATTTAAAAATATTTTATGAAAATACTACATTTATAGCTAAAAAAACGTGCTACGTATACGAAACAATCTAAAAATAAGCCGGTATGCTCCTTGTACATGGAAAGATAATTCTTTTAATGTTATTGATTTTGACTTGTGTTTGACGTTCTGAGGAAAGATACATAATGTATCTTCTCTGAGTAGTTTCTAATTATAAACACATATACTTTTAGCAAGATTTTATACGTGATTCAAGTTTAAATCTAGTCTGATGTGTATTGTTACGAGTGTAGTGGTAATAATATATATGCGTGTGAATGTTCTTCATCGCTACTATAGAAAATGTACAGGGAAATCTGCTATCTTAGGTATTATAGTAACTAAAATTCACTTAACTATTTTTTTATTAAAAATTTCGCCTCAACCCAAGGGTTATTAGCGATATGGTATTATTTTCAATATAGAAAAGTCTGGACGCAGCAAGTGCGTTATGGAAGTAAATTTTCTTAAAATGTTTTTAATAGAAAATATGTCTCTTTAATGGAAGAATCAATTTGGTCACCGGTAAAACCTATATTGTAGGAAGATGGACCATATTTTACCAACATTGCTTGTTTGAAAATGTATAAATATTTTCCGAAAATAGACTTAAAACATTTCCAAGAAAACTCGTTTCCTAGCTAACGAACCTAGGGTTAATAGCAAATTGCGTTCTTGAATTTTGAAGCGTTTAATGAAAATTCTCTACTAAAACGCACTTACTGCGTCTCGATTTTTTTTACAAACATGCATCATATTTCGATGAAAAATGCAAAAATGCAATAAGGATGTTCAAAAAAAAAAGTAGGTATCACCAACGACTTATGAGCCATTCTGTGGTTGTCAAAATAATTTTACAAGATGCAGCTCACCACACCCAATAGGTAACGCATACAAATTTTTTTTTGTATCTTGCATAATAACATTATATTGAGCTTTACTGTAGAAATGCGTCACACTGTATATATGTAAACAAAAAGTAAACCCGGATATGGATTATAGGGGGGCCTAGTTTGCGCCCATTTGAAGAAATCTTTTTAGAATTCAAAAGCCGCGGTCTCCTCATTACCGACTTTTTTCTATGAAAATTAGCTAAAAATTATAGACCGTTAAACCATAAATTTAACTAAAACTACTTCCAAACCATCAGAGAAAGTGTCTATTTGAAATGAATTTTCTGGAAATATTTTATTAAAATGAGAGACAATGATGGTTTTAGCTAAAACTTAAGGGTTTGCAGAACACTCTTTACATAATCCGTATTTCTTTCAGGTTCTTTACCTATATGTTGTCAATTTTAACTATTCATATCGCGACTTTTTACGTTTTGGGGAAAACACCAATTTTTTTTCTTTAAATGCCTCTAACTTTTTTGTCTTTAAACTTACAGACCTAAATTTTGGTCAATTATATATATATATATATATATATATATATATATATATATATATATATATATATATATATATATATATATATATATATATATATTTGAGAGTGACGATGGATATGGGTTCTAGGGGGTCTAGTTCGCGCTCATTCGAAGAAATTTTTCCTAAATTTAAAAGTCTGTATCTCCTCATTAGTGAATTTTTTTAATGAAAATTCACTAAAACAAGCACTTGTGAAGCCACGGGAAAAGTCTACGACTGTATTAAATATGAAACGGTTTCAGTCAGTTAGGGCAAGAACAAGCAACCAGATATGTTATTCAAATTGAATTAAGTCTTAAAACATTCATCTCCTCTTTGTATAATTATTTGTTATACAAAAACTTGCTAAAAAATTCGGATGAATTTTTCAGCAAGTTTTCGAAGTTTCCGAATAACAACAATCTGATTAGCTAACGGTAAAGGGAAATGAGACTAAAAAGAAATCGAAAAAAGTAAAGTGACACACTAACTAAGATCCGAACTCGTCATGCAGGAGTCGATTGAATTTGATTATCCGATATACAGGGACTTAGGCACTGAGCTATGCTCTACATGTGTCTACTAAAAGCTATATCCTGTAATACATTGGTTCAATGTTTTAAAATTTACACAAAACAAAACCATTTCGATTTACAATATATTTTTTGCTCATATTATAACGAAATCAGGAAAAGAACGACTTAGAGACATATCTAGGAGCTTGTTAGTCATTTCTTGCAGTATTTTTACTCCCATTCGTACTGAATCAATTTTGATGACGTTTTAACTTTCTTGAATCGGATTTAATTAATAAAAAATTAATTTACCTCTAACTTTTTTGTTCTTTAAGATAGAGATCTGTATTTTTGTACACAGAATACGCTTTATGACAGAAACCAGCTTACTAAATTGGGTTGCCCTTAATTTATTATTTCCGGAGATATAAATTTTCTTCGAAGGAAAACACAAAATTTTCCGGGAAAACCTGGTTCGATTTTCCTGACTAACGAAGCTGTCGAAGCCACTTGCAAAATGAAGGTGTGTAACAAATTTGATCAAAATCGGATCATTATTGTTTCAGTTAATATATATATATATATATATATATATATATATATATATATATATATATATATATATATATATATATATATAAACTGACCCTGGATATGGGTTCTAGGGGGCCTAGTTCGCAGTCATTTGAAAAAAAATTTCATCAAAAGTGGGGACCTCTTCATTAGTGAATTTTTTAAAAGAAAATTCACTAAAAGAAAAGCATATCTAGGTTACAACATATATAAGCATGGTAATGTTTCAAGACCTTGTTGTTGTCGTTTTTTAAGTTTTTTCTTGCAAACGGAGTATATCCGGTTTTTGTTCTGAAATTATAGTCTGTAATATCGGCTGGTTGTAAAATCCATTTATGTTCCATTGGAGGATTTTTCGAAATTCATAATAAAGTTGAAGATGAAATTTCAGTTTAATAATTTTTTTGTGAATAATCGCTTTCAGTATCAGATGTTAAATCGCCTGAAGTTTGTATCTGAAGATGGTTTATCAGGATATTCCTTAGCTTTGTACTTCTAGCTTTTAACGATCGTTCTTCAATGTGTGGGTATATCTTTGTTAACATGTCGATTAATGCGGCATACTCTATGGTATAGTTTTGGACGACGCTAAGTGGATCTGGTGAACCCTTAGTATCCTCAAAATGATCCAGTAGTTGGTCATAGTTTAAGATGTAGGTTGAGTCGTTTTGTCTTACAAAAGTTTCTAAACTCATTCTAGTGGAATCCTTGCCTTTATTCTTCTTTTTCTTGGGATTGGGCGTTGTAGCGATAGGCTTAAAGAAACGAGAGTTTTTCTCTTCGGTGTTGGTGGGGTTAAGGTGTCATCTATGTTTCTTTTTTGACTTGTGCGCACTCGATTTTATACAATTTTATTGTGTTATTCTGGGCACCTGATTCATTATAACAGATTTCTAGAAAACTTCGTTGTAGATTTACCGAAAATAGTAATAAATTCCTGTTTTTCTTGTTTTAATCTATCTAACTGACAGATGGCGCTGTTAGACGTTCTTTGATTGGTTAGTTATTAGTTGCCCGTTAGGATGTACGATTACGACATGACTTACGATTAGAACAGAGAGTATTAACGTAAACGAATTTTAATATTAATTGATTAGGGTACAATCGCCTGTGTCTATACGTGTTTTTGTTTGAATTATATATTATTATACAGCAATAAACGGCAGATTGGCTGAGTTCACCAGGCGCCAACAGTTGAATAGTTGTGTCAACAAAATGCCTTCACCAGTCTCGCTGTGTCTCTTCTGGAACTCAACTGTTGCCAATTTGTTAAAGCGGGGAATGAAGGACAAACTTTACAAAATAGTGCTTGAATGACAGGTTGCGTTCATCTGTCTCCAACCGCTGAAACGTATCGGTAGTCAGCAGATGAGAGCTTAAACTCAGCTGCTGGCGCATAGTAAACTTGGCCACTGTTAACAAAGGTTATGTCGCAATGGGAACCTGTACACAGTGAACTCAACCTATAATTATAGTTGTGATTGGCCATAGTCGCGGAAATAGGCCGACGTTAACGAAAAAAAAGTATACATAATCCCTAACCCCCCTACCAAACTTTGCTAACTCTGGGTACTCAGAATCATGAACTGACGTACAAAATGTTACCCTAGTTTAATTAAATAATTGAAGTTTTACTATTTATCGTTAGATGGTGTGAAGATCATGCCTATATCAAATGTCAATTATTATTATTCTGAACTTTTACTTTTAACTAACAAAATAACAAATTCCTTAAATTCTAAAGAAATTAGATGTGTCAATTTTTTGAATTTTCAATCTTTATAAAATTCTGATTGTAAAAATAAATCAATTATTGTCAATTTGGCGTATAAACATACATAAGCCATAAGAAAAGAAACAAAGAAGATTGTTTGCTCTGAATTTCAACCGAATTGTGCATAGAAAATTGCTCAACAATCTCTTCCGAAGATAGTTACTATACGGGATCGAGATTTTTGTATTATAATTGAAAATTGAGGCCTATATCTTCAGTTTGGTAGATATAACTGTTTAGGTGATGGTTTAATTGCGATGACTGTAGTTTGTGACAAGGGTGTGGCGCTTGCTGCAGGTGTTGTAATATTTGCAGTTCACGATGATATTGTAGAGATATTTGTTGTATTTATTTTAGGTGTGAGGTTGTGACTACTGTTATCTGTGAATATGCAATTTGCAGCTAAATTCCCTGTTTGTTTGCACCTATAGCATGCTAAGCTATCTCTGGATAGGAAGATTCTGTAGGATGTGTTGTCATAATTTATGAGAAATGATTCTGGAATAGCTGCTTGTGTCGGGGTGATAAATATTTGCCTTCGGAAACCAACCATGCATTAATTGGGCCGGCAATTTCCCGGGCCGACAGTGTTTGCTGGGTAACGTGTATAATAAATAAAACAATATAAAATTATAAAGTTGTTGTTGAAAATGACCACCTCCGACCATGATACATAACTTCAATCTTCGCCTCATTAGGCCTTAAATCCGTTCGAGTATACCAAAAGTAGTTTTGATAGTTTCGCACCATGTGATAATTCGATTGCACAGCTCTTCGGCATCTACAACAGAAGTAGTATAAACCGAGGACTTGAGGGGTCAGATGAGCTAAAATCCAAAGGATTCACATCTGGAGACTGGAAAGGCCAAGACTGAGTTCCTCCTCGCTCTATCTAGTGATAGGGATACATAATACCGAAGCGCTGACGAGCTTTCCATAAAACCATTGACAAAAGGGCATCTGACTTAAAAAATTGCGGTACAAAAGTGCTTGGATATCTTTTTGTCTGGCTATTCAACCGACTTTGTACCTATTGCTGTTTATGATCCCCATGATAAGCAACCTTAAGTGGCGAAGTCTGTATATTAAAAATAACCAAGCCCAATATATTAATATAACATTATTTCCAATAAATAAATTTTCTTTTTGTTGCAGCTTTATTAGCAGTAAGACGATGCACCAGCGGCCTTTCCTGGGAGCTGGTTGGGCTCGCGGCGGTACCTCAGAAGTGGTGCGAAGAGCCCATCCGGCTTCTGGAGCACAGTGGAACGTCCAGGTTGTTAGAGGGAAAGTGAATGGCAAGTGTCTCTGGAATGCCTGTAAGGCCCTCAGTGTAGGATTAGTGCTTATGCTTCTGGGAGCTGCCATGGCTACTATAGGTTAGTTTATAGAAAATAGAATGTGTTAAGTTGGCAAGCTTTAATAGTATGTAGTGATTTGAGCAGTAGGCGGGTATTTTATTTGAAAATAAATCAGATTTTCAACCTCAGGACCGACGAAATCTATATTGTATAATGCATTTCAATAAACTATACTTTTATACTATAGTACAACTTTTGAAGAACTAATTAAAATTAAGGATTGTTTCATTGTAAGAATCCTAACTTATACGCTTTAAATTGCAACGTTTTTTTTTGTGAATACTAGAGGAACAGACTTGGATTAAAGGTTACACTTTACAAAAATAAGTTTATATACATACATATATATATATATATATATATATATATATATATATATATATATATATATATATATATATATGTATATACGTATAAAATCTAATCATTATACCTACATCCTACCTATTAAATGCCTACACTTGGAGAACCCAAATCACCACAACACTTTAAAAAACCTAACGATCGATTCACTAACCAAGTTAGCGTCATTAGAGGATCAAAATTCTAAAAAAAATTCAGAATTGTTCATCCTCTGATTGCGCTAACTTGGTTAGTGAAAGCTTTTTAAAAACGTGTTGTGGTGATTTGGATCCTCCAGGTGTACTTATCAGTGTTCATCACAGGCTCCAATCTTCACTTTGTCATACATGTTACCTGTAAACTGGAATTCACAACCTTGCTACTCTAAGCAAACTTAATAATTATATTATGTTCCTCAAGGTAACCAGCTTACCGTAAACTACGTTATTTCAGGCTAGATGCGTTCTCGCAACAATTAGAACCGTAGACTGGTTTCACTCTCATTAGAGCTCTTCAGTACGGCATACTAATTGCAGCGAAAATACACCTATAAAGTAAAACGGCTATGGTAGCCAGCCTTGGAACACTAAGTGAGTGGTGAGACACGCAGCAACATGCCGCCACCTAGTTGCGGAACCAAGTAGTATGTTGTCACGCTGGCGTGACAGCTTCCTTTTCATGATCGATTCCACTGGAGATTCCGTCTTTTGCAGTTTGTCCAACTTCTGCAAAAAAAGTGTTAGGGTTAGCTCTTGTTTTGTGATACCTAAAATATTCTGATGCAAGTTTACAAATAAAATGTATTTTAATATTTAACTAGCGAAAAAGTACACCAGTTTTGACTGTTATGATTTTATTTTATATATTATTATTTTTTTATTTCAACAACACACCACGAGGGATCACAGCCTAAATATTATCCTACCGTGGGTGTCGACAAAGAGGAAAGAGCCAACTTGTTAATTCTGGACTTGAAGATTTTGGAGCCTCGGAGGAGAAGGAAAAACTTGTGCCGGCAAGGAGTTTCACAACTTGGAAGTCCTCGGGATAAAAGAGGGGACATAACAAAATGTACTATGTCTGGTGACCTGGACAGTAAAAGGGTGCATTCGTTCTGTTCCGCTTGTAAATCTGTTGGAGGCAGCAGGTGGAGGAACTATGGAAGAAAGCTCCTCTGAGCAGTGCCCGTGCAGATATCTATAAAAGAGAGAGAGAGAGAGAAGCCATCAACGGCACGTCGGTGGGCAAGGGATGACAACCTTTGGTTGAGAGTAGGGTCACCGATGAGACGTATAGCTCTCTTTTGAATGGAGTCCAGGATAGCGGCAACGGGAGCAGTATTCGAGGTTTGGCCTTAATTGTGAAGTATATAAGGTATAGAGATTAGCTGGTGAAAAGTATTTGCGAGTCCGGAAGAGGAAACCTAATTTCTTAGCAGCCGCTTCTGAAATTGATGATAAATGTTGGTGCCAATTGAGATTTCGATCCACAAAAATACCAACAAGTGAAAAGGACTCAATACTTTGAATAACTTGATTGTGATGGGTCTAGGGCTGGTGTATCTCTTATGAGATAGAAAGCAAGACTGAGATTTGGTGGAGTTGAATTGTACAAGATTTCTACTTCCCCAGTCTATAATTTTTTGGAGATCCACAGAGACAGAACCCTCCATGAGTCTGCGATCCTCATCTAATTGGGCTAAAGAGACAAGCTTAAAATTTGGCATATTTGAGTGGAGGGTGCGTAACTGTGAACTGGGTTGGATGTGGTAGAGAGGAACCTTGAGGGACTCCTGTATTAATTGTAATGAATACAGTTTAGAGGAATAGCCATCCACGACAACAGTGATGTTCCGGTTGGAGACGAAATTTGATGTCCAGGTACAGAGTTTTGGTGGTAGGCCATAGGCCGGAAGTTTATTAAGCAGCGCTGCGTGCCAGACCTGGTCGAATGCTTTGGATATGTCTAGAGCGACAATCTGGGATTCACCGTGTAGTTCCATATATTTTTTCCAAGAATGGGTGATAAAGGAGGTCAGCAGTTGATCTGCGCTGACGGAATCCATACTGCTGTCGTGGATTAGACTATGTTTTTTTTTAAGAAATTTCAGTTTAATTTTATTTCAATTCATTCTGAAGTTATCGTGGCTACAAACAGACAGACGTACAAACCGACAGACCAACAGAAGAAAATATTTGATCCTAAATCATGTTTTCTATATGTTTTGATACGTTTTACTAGGTTTAAGCAACAACAAAAAATTGAAATTGTTGTCGCCGGTGGCATACTTCCACGCGTATTGACGATGTGGAAGTAAAATAAAGTTGATGATGGTTTCTTCAAAACGAAACGTTGGATTCAAATTTTCAAAATAACCGTATGTGGTGGAGAAAAAGGGTGGCAATCGGAATGTGCCTTCTGTTTTTTATACCTTTTAGCGAATTTTCATGAAGAAAAATTCGCTAATAGAGAGGAAAGGAAAGATGAAAAGCTTTTGAAAACATTTCTCCAGAAGAGCGCGAAATTGGGTCCCTAAAACCCAAAACCAAGGCCCGTTAAAATTTTTATATGTATATATATATATATATATATATATATATATATATATATATATATATATATATATATATATATATATATATATATATATATATATATATATATATATATCCGAGCGATAACTCAAAAAATACTAAACTGATTTCAATCAAACTTGGCAAAATACTTGTTTGGCCGAAAACCGAGGTTGAGTTCGTTAAGCATCCTTTATGCTCAAGTTTTTCCAGTGGAAAATCGGGGAAAACTTTTTGAGAGCGCTATATTTTTATAAATATCGGAGTAACTGGAATGAGACTTTACATGTGGCTAGAAATAGTGCAAATAAACCTATGTTGTAAATTTTAAGTAATTGGTACACAATATGTAGTATCTTCCAAATTAAAAATAAAATCCCAAAGGAATGCGTTGAGACGACTTAGTGGTTAAAATCCTATGCCCAACAGACAGAGTAGCTATCTGCCAATTTGATTCATACAACAGGTATAATCCATACACTAACGGTAATCAAACTAAATATATACCAGGCACAAAACATACTACCCGAACCAACAATCGTGAAATCTCGGCCGCAATTATAAAAAATGATCTCGCGCAAAATATTTTATTATTACTTTTTTTTCTTGTAACATAGAAATCTAAATTTTGGTGTATAGTTTACTTTTTATATCGCAAACCTACCTACCAAATTTGGTTATCATAGATTTTTTATTTTTTAAGATAAAAATTTTTTGCAAATGAAAACTCAAAATTTTCCCGGAAAACCTCGCCCGATTTTTCTGATTTACGAACTTATCAAAGCCATTTACAAAAGGAAGGTACATGCCAAATTTTATCAACATCGGCTCATTATTCTTTGAGATAAAAAAATTTTTCGAATAAAAACTCAAAACTTTCCCGGAAAACCTCGTCCGATTTTCTTGACTAACAAACTTGTCAAAGCCATTTACAAAAGGTACATGCCAAATTTTATTAAAATCGATTTATCCCTTTTTGATATAAGAATTTTTTTAGAATGAAAACATAAAATTTTCCCGGAAAACCTCGTCCGATTGTCCTGACTAACGAACTTATCCAAGTCATTTACAAAATAAAGGTACATGCCAAATTTTATCAAAATCGGCCCATTATTTTTTGAGTTATCGGTACATGCCAAATTTTATTAAAATCGGTTTATCCCTTTTTGAGATAAGAATTTTTTTAGAATGAAAACTTAAAATTTTCCCGGAAAACCTCGTCCGATTGTCCTGACTAACGAACTTATCCAAGTCATTTACAAAATAAAGGTACATGCCAAATTTTATCAAAATCGGCCCATTATTTTTTGAGTTATCGGTGTGATATATATATATATATATATATATATATATATATATATATATATATATATATATATATATATATATATATATATATATATATATATATATATATATATATATATATATATATATATAAACATATAAAAATTGAAACTGACCCCGGGTATGGGTTCTAGGGGTCCTCGTTCACGCTCATTTGCAAAAAATTTTAAATTCAAAAGTCGGGATCTCCCCATTAGTGAATTTTTTCTACGAAAATTCACTAAAATGACAAACATGAAATTAAAAATTTGCCAAGTAATTGTTATTTAACTGAGGGATTTAATCAATTAATAAAAGACACTATAATTGTAGCTTTACGAACGGCCTCAAATACAGTCTTAGCGTAACATAGATATATTATGCCGCATAATATAGTACGAATGTAAACATAATCTGGCCAAGTCTGCATAAAAATGATTCTAAAATAGTTTCTTGTATCTTTAAACTTAAACATAAGACGTCATATAAGACCGGAAGAGTCGTGGGATGTGTTTCAATGGTAATAATTCTACTAATTGTTACGTATACTTTGAATATAATATCCCGGGCATGAAGCCGATCTAACGTATCACCTAAACAAAACGTTTTTTGACGTATACCCAGATGCCTCAGAGACGTACCGCTTTGCCCCATTCAGATTAGTCACTATACACGCATCAGTATTCTGCATCATTTAACAAACATTCCGACACTTAGAGAACATATAAACAATACATCTGATAAATTTTTCAGATTGTTAATCACAAATAACAAAGTGACTGAAAATCTAACAGCCGTAAGACACAACAGTGACTTTAGGATCAAACATAGACTAATTTACCAACATCTGCAACTTTTCAATGTAACAAATTACAATTAAACTAAAAATAAAATAAATGATAGTGATTACAAAAACACTCATATAAATAAAACAAGTAAACTAAGCGACTGCATGTCCTAAATATGAATGTGAAAAACAGTTATCTGAATCAGGTTTTTCAGCAGCTACATTTTCCTGAGAAATCCAAAGTAAAGTTATAATCCCCAACCCTAGTGAAACCTCGTTGAATAATTAGTTTAAGTGTAGTTTAAAAACATCAAACAAATAAACACAAGGTGAAAATATATTGTAAAATAGGAGTTTCAGATTATTATGCTTATATTGTAGCAAGAATATGTATATGTATATATTTTTGTAAATATGTCTTAATGTAAATTAAAGTTTTGTTGATTGATTGATTGCCCCATAAGCAGAAGGTTACGCGATCGAATCCAGTTCGATAAATGTATGTTTTTTTATGTTTTATTTTGACGTTTGGAGAACAATAGTGCACAGATTTCATACATTTTGAACAAGATCTCATTTTTGTTTAAAATGCCTAAATAAATTTGTCACGTTTGAGCCTGAGATTATAATTTTATTTTATTGTTGATATTGAAAAAACCGGTTTGATTAGGTTGGCGATTAATAAGGCGATCAATAAGGAAAAATAACTGCTACCTTTATAACTTGGTAAATACCTACTTTATTTTTCGAAATATGAATTAAGTTTTCTTCTGGAAATCTTCTGTATAACTTAAATGAAATTTGTAATACAAGTTTCTTTTAAAGAGACTTACATTACTTAATAGACAGCTATAGCAAAAGTTAGTCCTTTAGCTTCAAAGCCAATTGAGTTTTGGGCATTTTTCTCAAAAGGAGTTAGAGTAGGGGAGGGTGGGCCACAATAAGACGCGGGGTACAATGAAACAAATTGTATAAATTTCAAATGCGCGCGCTTTTTTCTCTGCCTTTTTAACAGAAGTTCAAGTTTGCCATGATTCATTTTGTATTCAACTTACCGGCAGTTCACAGCACATACGACATTGTTATTTGCTTTTCGTTAATTTTGGGTATGTAATCTTTTTCCATATACTCAATTTAGCATGTAATAACTGTGGTATCTATTGCCTTAAGTTTTCGCCGTTTTATTTAGTAATTACTGCAAGTTTTTTTATCATCACGCGCTAGGTTATGTTGAGTTAATTTCGCTTTTAAGTAAAATGTGAACCATTTTATTCCGACTTGCGTTAGGGCCACAATGAGACACAATTTAGTGGGCCACAATGAGACTTGTCTTATTGTGGCCCATGAATCCGTGTTAAATGTAGGTACTTAGAAATTTAAAGATTTTTTAACAAAGCTTGTTTTTTCCCTGAAATAGCTAGCATCATGTCCAGAGGAAGAAAAAGAAAGACTGAAAAAGGAAATTTTACAGAGGAACAAATGAAAAGTGCTGTTAGGCAGGTGATTGTAGAAAGATTGTCACTACGTGAAGCAGCTGAACGGAATGGTGTTAAATTTCAAACTTTAGCACGATATGTTAAGAGACAGAAAGATCAACCTGAAAGCAAAATTAGAATGACCCCTAAATACAATTCCCGTCAAATATTCTCTAAGGCAGAAGAACAAAGTTTGTGTTATTACATTCTGGAATGTTCGAAAATGTGTTATGGAAAATTCACCAAAACTGTTCGCGCTTTGGCTTATGAGCTAGCTACAGCCAATTCCAAACCTATTCCAGAGAGTTGGAGGAGAAACAAATTAGCCGGAGTCGACTGGCTTAGTTCATTCATGAAAAGACACCCCATACTCAGCATCAGGCAGCCCGAGGGTTGCAGCTTATCCAGAGCAACTTCTTTCAACCGACATAATATTTCAAAGTTCTTTGATAACCTTTATGCAATTATGGAGAGGTCTGAAAAACTTCGAGACCCTTCAAGGATTTATAACTTGGACGAGACGGCAACAACAACTGTCCATAAACCAAAAAAGATCATCGCAAAAAAAGGGACGAAGCAAGTCAATAAAGCTACTAGTGGTGAACGAGGAACCCTAGTTACCACGTGCTGTTTCATAAATGCAGCTGGGAATAGCCTTGCTCCAGTAATGATTTTTCCAAGAAAAAAATTTAAAGAACATATGTTAATTGGGGCTCCACCAGGCACTCTGGGCTTAGCAAATCCTTCTGGATGGATGAACACAGAATTATTCGTTGAAACATTCAAGCACTTCATCAAAAAGAGTGCAAGTTCTCTAGAGAATCCTTGTATATTAGTGATGGATAATCACGAAAGTCATTTGTCTGTCCAAAGTATAACTCTAGCCAAAGAGAATGGAGTCACAATTGTGACTTTGCCACCTCACTGCTCTAATAAGCTTCAACCATTAGATGTCACAGTTTTTTATTCATTTAAAGCTTTTTATAATGCCGCTGTAAATAGTTGGCTTTTAAATCATCCCGGAGTGCCTTTGAATATCTATGGGATAGCGGGATGTGTGGGCCAAGCTTTCCAACGGTCCATGACACCAAAAAATATTATAGCCGGATTTAGAAAAACAGACATCTATCCATATGATCGAAACATTTTTACAGATGATGACTTTCTCTGTAGTGAAGTGACGAATAGAAACTTAAGACGGCCTCCAGAGCCCAATAATCAACCTGTTACCGGACCAAGTCATGCTTCAGACGATGAGCCCAATCGATCTGTCACGGCTACTCCCACTACACCACCTTCTAAAAGATTCATTACTCCAGAAGAATTAGTTGGTTTTCCAAAAGCCAAGGAACTGAAACTAGAAAGGAAGAGGCGAACTAAAGGAAAAAGTGCCATAATGACTGACACACCTGAATTGTTAGTTATAAAAGTAAAAGAAAGAGAAAAACTTAGAAGAAATTCACTGAAGAAGTCTGGTCTCAAACAGAAGAAAAATAGATTGAAAGAACTACAGTCATCCGAATCAGAGAGTGAAGGTAGTTTGCAGGTAGAGACGGATAATGATGATGATTTTGACATGTCAGAAACAGAAAATGAAATTAATTTGGAGCCGTTGTCCAAAAACCCAGATGTAGTAGATTTTATTCTAGTGGAGTTTTCTACTAAAAAGAAAATTTACTACATAGCCAAGGTTATTGACAACAAAAGTGAGATTGAGGTGAGCTATCTGAGAAGAAGTACAAAATGTTCAGATAGTTTCATTTTTCCAATTATTCCTGATGACGCTTTTGTTCACTTATCTGACATTAAAGCGATTTTGCCACCTCCGCAGCCTACTGGACGCACCAAGCGACAAGGTCGTTTAATTAAATTTTCTGTCAATCTGGACACTTTGGAAATCCGCTGAAAGTGTTATTGTGTATTTTTTTAGTTTGATACCTCTTACGTTTAATTTACTGTTGTATTTCAAATGATTTTATATTTGTTCTATATTAAAACTGTCACAACAGTAATATTTTTAGGTAGTCTCATTGTACCCCTTACCTCGGGCCACAGTGAAACAGAAATATTATTTTTATAAAAAATTGCTGCCATTTTTATTGTCGCATTTCAACAACTGTATAGTCTACAATTTGTTCTTAAAATATAAACATATATATCTGTTCATTTGTTTTGATGATATAAATAAAATAAAACTTTTTATTTTGAAATATGTATTTTTTGTCTCACTGTGGCCCACCCTCCCCTATACTATTTTTTTTATATAATAGAGAGATATCGATGGTAACACTTCCGAAAGAATTATTCCAATGTGCGCGTACTAGGACCTATAAAATCGATCTTCAAGGTCTGTGTAAGTTTAAAGTATCAACTTTACTAATATGGCGTATAATGTCTGTGTATAATTCTTATGAAAATTCGCTACTATAACGCACTTGCTGCATCCCGAAATGTTTTAAATATCTTCAGATCAATTTAATAAATGAATCTGTGAAATTTCGGGTTTTTTCAAATATATCTTCGGAAGTAAGTGGACTTTTGTGGGCTTTTCAACAGCTTTATATTGACCTTTAGGTTGCGCACCTTTTTAGTAATTTAGCCGCCTTTGTAGCATTTACAGTTACTGACAGCACCCCCCCCCCCTCATGATGTTGTTTCTTATGTTTTGAGACACTGTATATTTTTCAATCAACTCAAGAGACAGCATTATTCTGTTTCGAAAGTAACTTATTTTATACCTACCTATATTTAATAATAAAACAATTGAAATGCTGCCCTTTAAAATGCATCATCCTGTATTTACATTTAGCTTAGATTTAAAATGTTACAAGTTTATACGTAAAAGTTTTTGAAGCACATTTCCCTGATAAAAATCAAATTAAAATTGCATATTAATAATTATATTGTTCAGTTTGTTTGGTAATTAATTAACTTATAAATAATTTATTACAGGATATTACGCCGATCATCTTTCTATCGCTCAAGAAGTGAGAGGAAATTACACAGTCCGTGTAAAGAACGAGTCACGTGGATTTCATCTCAACAATCTCTCTTACGCTGGACCAATAGTGATGGGTGTCGGAGGTAAAATTTCATATCGCACTTTTTGTCACTATTTGTTTGTATATTTGTATTATATAAAGAGGTATGCCAAAATTCTGTAAAAAAAAACAATACAAAAATGATGCCCCCAGAGAGATTTGAACTCTCGACCCCTGGTTTACAAGACCAGTGCTCTAACCCCTGAGCTATGGAGGCTTGATGTTTGTAGTTGCTTTTAGAGAGCTAATAGGAGGAGGCTTAAGCGAATTGTAATGATATAATTTTTCGTCTGTTTTGTCAATAATTATTATTAGCAAGTAACGCAAAAATGTAATGAATTTCAAATGTACAAACTTTATATTATATGAGAACTTTTTCATATAGCGAGCCCTAGGCAACCCGCATTTACATGCTGCGTATCGAAAATCACTGGTTGCATAAGCATCTGTATTTAAATACATATTGATCAAAGTCAAAGAGGTTGTACTTACAACCTCTTTGATCAAAGTCAATCATATTTTCTGGAGAAAATTACGGTCATTAATAACAAATAATAATAATAATAATAAATACACCCAAAACTTTCTTATGTTGTTATATACAATTATTGTAAAAAGCCATGATACTCATAAATTACATATTACGAAATTAACGAACTTAAATTCGTCTTTTCCCGGTTCGAGTTTGCTTAATCCCTATTAATAACTGCCAATTTCTTGTAAAAATTGCAAAAATTTTAAGAAACCATTTCGTCTTTTATTTTTTTACATGGGGCTAGAAAAAAATGATTTAAATTTAAATTTTCTGTCTATGGCGGCTTTTTAAAGCAAGTGCGGTCATTCCAGTATCATTTTTTACTATGTATGTAACTAAGGGTGCCAGAGGGGCCCCTTTTCATAAGTCTATAACCAACAGCTGTATATAGAAATATATAGGTATCACCACTAGATAACACTTGATACACTCACCAGAAGAAAAGGGGATGCAGCCTAAACATACCATGTCTGTTAACCATCATCAGTACCTAAATATGTGTATGTGTGTTTTGTTTCTTTAACGTCGGCCTATTTCCGCGACTATCAGTAGCGGCTCGTGCCTTAATGCATTGGGGGTGCGCAATAAAAAAAAGTTCAAGACGCAGCAAGTGCGTTATGGTAGTCAATTTTTATTAAATGCTTCAAATTTGAATAACTCAAGTTTCTACGAACTTATAAAGTTGAATTTTGGTGTATAGTAAGGTCTTACCCAGGGCAACATGCTTCTTCAAAATAACTTTGTAATTTTTGGAGAAAAAAATTTTTTTCAAAAGAAAATTCACAATTTGAATAACTCGATTTTCTAAAAATGTAGAAAGTTGAATTTGAATATGTAGTAAGGTCTTTTATAATGTAACATATCCACCAAATTTCATAAAAATACCTTTGTAATTTTCGGAGAAAAAGATTTTTTTAAAAATAAAACTCAAAATTTTCCCGGAAGACGTTATCCGATTTTCCTGACTAACGAACTCATCCAAGCGATTAATAAAAGAAAGGCACTTGCCGAGTTTCATCGAAATCAGTTGCTTATTTTTTGAGTTATCGGTTGGATACATATTATATATATATATATATATATATATATATATATATATATATATATATATATATATATATATATATATATATATATATATATATATATATAACATATCAAAATTGAAACTGACCCCGGATATGTGTTCTAGGGGTCCTAGTTCGCGCTCATTTGAAAAAAATTTTGCAAAGTCTCTCCGATACCTCTTTATTAGTGATTTTTTTAAAATAAAAATTCACCAAAAATGAAGAGCTCGCCTATTTTTTCCCCGAAAATATAAGCGGGCTCCACACTCGCGGCGCGAAGGCCGCGAACGGGAGTGTGGAGGTTTTCGCGTAGTTTTCGTGGTTCACGTTCGCGTGTCGCGGTGTTCCTCGTCCGGTGTCGGTTTCTATCCCGCGACAAAGGAATCGCGGACGTGAACGCGAACGTCCCGAATGTGGAGCCTGCGTTTAGTTGTCTGTCCCGCGACAAAGAGCTCACGGAGCGCGAACGCCAACGTGAGTTCACGCTGCGAATCTGAAACCAGCTTTATAAAGACACCTACTTACTAAACTTAATAATTATTAACTACTTACCAAGTTTTCCTCTAGTTAGTTATACGTTATAGTAGTTAAAAAATCCCGTAAAAAGTTAACCTATAAATTTAAAATATCCACTGAATCAATCACAGTATCACAATTATTTTGTCCACTTATTAAGCAACCCGAAGTAGTAACCATAATAATAATAATTGTCTTGTTAGAACATGTAAACAACAACGAAATGATCTAATTAAAAATCAATTGGACGCGAAGACGAAAATTACTAGGTAGTAGGTACACACGCTTTGCCAAAAGTCCACTAGAAACTGAAAGTGTGTAATTTAATAGCGCACAACAGATTTCTTATTCGGTCGTTTTCGACGAAGATCATCAAGATTCGGCGATCATTTCGCACTGAAGTATCGCATTTCGTGAGAGCGTCGAAAAATACACACCGCCGCCCGAATGCTTTATATGGATATAAATGTATATAACGTCTGCAACGATTAACACTATACTTATTCTGATTCTGTATTCTGTATTAATGGCTGCAGACTCTCTGTGATCCTCGATATACTAATTTTGTTTGTTGAATGCAGGAGGTGAAAAAGTAAATATATTTTTTAACGTCGGCCTATTTCCGCGACTATGGCCAATCACCGACGCCAGGGAGCAGTTTCACCTCACTATCCTGGAAATTTTGCCGAACCCCTGCCTTTCCGTAAGGAGGGTAGGGATCTTTAACGTTGATGTGTTGAAGTTACAGTTTGTACTGAAAAAGTGAAAGGAGTACGCTGGGATCGAACCCAGTACCCTTCGGTTCAGAGGCACACGTTCTTACTCCTAAACCACCGAGGTTCTTAGAAATTTAATAAAATATAGCATAGCAAAAATATTGTTTTTTCCACGGCAGGCGGCAGTACGCGCGCACGGGCGCACTTATTGAGGAGCCGCCCCTGGCGACTATGGCCAATCACCGACGCCAGGAAGCAGTTTCACCTCACTATCCTGGAAATTTTGCCGAACCCCTGCCTTTCTGTAAGGAGGGTAGGAGTCTTTTACGTGCCCAACATAGCATGGACACGGGACCGACGGCTTTACGCCCCCTCCGAAGGGCGGAACCTGCAGACATTCAACTTGCTCAAATACAATGCCAGAACCTCGGTTGATGTTAATGTTACAGTTTGTACTGAAAAAGTGAAAAGAGAACCGTGGGATCGAACCCAGTACCCTTCGGTTCAGAGGCACAGGTTCTTACCTCTGTAAGTGGATACTTACACTTACTATCACAAAGTGCGTTATGATGCAGCGACTTTTCATTTTTTTTATTCCAACAACACACCACGAGGGCTTACAGCCTAAATACTATCGTATATACTAGATAATAATTTAAATAATTAAATGCTAAATAATAATTTATTCTAATCATATGAAAGTATACAGAGTAAAAACTATTTATTTAATGTTACTTTATTTTTAGAGTGTTAAACCTGTCTTATGTTAAATTTTCCGTAGTTTGGATACAAAATAATTAATTTTCCAGTTGATGTGGAGTCTTACTTTTTGATGTATTATATTTAATGGGATATAACATTCATTATTCATTCTGGATCACATCGTATCACGTCACGTCTCGTTTCATATTTATTATTTATATTCGTATAACAAGAAATACACTGACTGCGTCAATGTGAAGTCAAACTTGTGCCAATCAAAATGTCCGTAAAAATCACATAAGCTGAACAGAGAACTTGGTATAAATTTTTCATTCATTTTGTGACATCGATAAGGCACCGCGTTCGCAGTTCATATTTTATAACCTGATAAATTAGCTTAACTTTTAAAAGCAGCGCGAAAAATCGAGCTGACATGTTTTCCGTTAAATTGATGGGGAAACTAGTATTTTATTGAATGCCTTATTTGCCCTCCTGATCATTCTTCCATATTCTTTGCTACATTTATCATCATACATAAGTATCCAGGGTATGTGACCATTCCAACTTTTAGCGAATTTTCTTAGAAAATATTTACTAATGAAAATATCGCGACTATTGAGGTAAGTTTTAATTTTATATATATATATATATATATATATATATATATATATATATATATATATATATATATATATATATATATATATATATAGCACAGACACATTTTGAGAATACACCAGGAATGTTTGGAAAGAATATTCAAACATTTTCACAAGGTACAATATATATTCATAGAACATTCTATGAACATAAGAATTGGACAGATTATGTCATACTAATAAGGTTCTTAGAATGTTAATTATAATATTCTTAAGAGCTCCCAGTATCTTCTGAAAATGTTCCACGAACATTCAATGAATCTTCTCAAAATGTTCATACATATACTCATGGGAACATTGTGTTTAAAAAAAAGATATACATGGTGTTTCGCATAAGAAACGACACAGAGCAGGGGCATGTAGGGGAACCTAAAATATGGTGATTTAAAGCAATTTACTCCTATACTAAGGTGCACCCCTAAGAAGTTATAGGCCTTCAAAGTGGGGTTGTAAATTTCGAAAAAAAAATCAATATCTCAGTAATACTTCAACTTAGAAAAAACAAATTTGGTACACGTTTTGGGTGTACCAAGAGCATTATTCGTTTGTGAGTAGAGTTCAATCGAAGCATTTTAAAGGGTTGAATAGTGCTGATGCACCCATAAAATGTGACAGAATTTCTTAACCTATTGGCGGATCTAAAAAATTATTATTTCATTTTATGGGGAAGTAAATTATAAAACTTTTTTACTTATGTTATTTTTCAAAGAACGTTTGTCCTTTTCAAGAAAAACCCTAATAACTAAAGACACATATATCATTAATGTTACTTAAAATCATCAAAAATTCAATAGATACCTGTGAAATTATCATGTTGAAGAATTTCTATAACTTATCGATAGGAATTTTTTTATTTCTGTTGTTTGAGTTGTCTGTTTTTTAATAAATTATACTTATTCACACTTTTTTCCTGATTGTCAAATTTGACCTATACATAAGT